>SNQJ01S0077464.1:0-15214 GCA_010110895.2 Picea sitchensis | reverse complement strand
AAAGTGGTTTAAGAGATTTTATAAGGTAAATAATAAAGTAAAGTGATGAGTGTACTATAATTCAAATTGAATACAAAATAAATTATTTAAATAATAAATTTAATGGAGATATTAGAAGTGGGTTAACCCTAAAATAATTAAAGTGGGAAAAGTGACCTAAAATATGTTTTTAAGGAAGCTACTTGGAGAGTATAAATAAGAGGAAAGGTTCTCTCATTTTAGATCACACTTGAGAATATTGAATATCTATAGGTGTATGAGGTAACCAAAGGATATATAAGCCGAATTTCTGAGGGAAGGTGAAGAAAAGAAGGAAGGAATTCAAGGAAGGATAAATTCTTTTGATGATGCTTTCTAAGATATGCTATTTATAGGTCATCTCACCATTTTCGAAATAATTTTTTTTATAGAATGCTTTAGACCATGAAATTTATTTTCCATTGAGGAAACATATCCAAGTATATGTGGTAAAATATTCATATTGTGGGTCGTTGTATTTTTGGAGTTACACTCTGTGGAAAATAGGTTTTGTGGCTAGTCCTAAAACTAGTCTAAAACAGGTGTTTCCGGTAAAAATGTCATAACTTATTCATAAAAGATCCAAATTCATTAAGACCAAATGTGTTGGTTATAGTACATTCTATAGTATGTGTTTTAATAGTTTTAGATTGATTAAAAAAACATTCAGTGCGAGGAACACTCTACAAGGTCTCTCTCTAGAATAATCCATAATTCAACAAAGTATGCCATTTTTGCTATAACTCCTTTTCTGAGAGGTTCCAAGTAGTGAAACCTAGAGGAATTGCATAAAACACACTAAATAAAATTGTGTATCAGTTTCATATCTTTATTCAGTACAAGTACAAAATTATGATTATTTCAAGTTAGGGTTGTTGACTAATCCAAAACTAGTCATGTGAGACGAAAGAAAAGTTTGATGAAAATGACAGTCTTTTGTTGTTAAAGTTAAGTAAGGTTTGCAGGTATGTGATCATATACACTGGGTCTATTACATAGTTACAAATCATATTTGGATGATGAAATTGATGAAGGCTTTTGGTTAAGATACATGTTGGGTACATGGTTGAGACAAGTAGTTGATGAGTTGGCACATACATGAGGTGTATAGTTGGTAATGTTGGTACATCTTGATGAGTCATAGTTGATGAGTAGTTGATACATGATTGGAACATACTTGATACATGGTTGGAGGCACTTGTTAGTAGTATTTTTAACACATGGATTATGGATGATGTAGCATACTTGTATTATTAGAAGCACATATTGATCTTGGTGATGATTACGAGTTGTTGTGTTATGCTTGGTTGATGCACATCTTTGAGAGTTGTCTTGGTGATTGATCTTGGTGAGTATATATGGTTTGGTTGATAATATTGATGAGACAAGTTATTTGTATAGGTTTGTTGCATGGTTGATGCACTTGTTCATGGTACATGTTGAGGTACAAGTTGGTGCATGGTTGATGCACTTATTTATGGAACATGTTGATTACAGGTTGTTTGGTACAGGTTGGTGCATGGTTGATGCACTTGTTTATGGTACAGGTTGATTACAAGTTGAGGTACAGGTTGATGCATGGTGATGCATGGTTCAGGTTATTGGTACAAGTTATTTGGTGCAGGTTGTTTGGTACATGTTTACGGTAGTATATCTCACAGTGATAGTGTGACAATGGTTCCATCATTCTACTTATACGTCGGGGAGGTTGGACAGGGCAAGGACAGGTGGTTGTAGCCACCTTCTGGTTGTAGCTGAAGAACATAGGGGGTTGTATCCTCCTTCTGGTTGTAGCCAGAGAATTGGGAAGTTGGAGCTTCCCTCAGGTTGTAGCCTAGGAAACTAGGGGGTGGAGCCTCCTTCCAGTTGCAGCTGGAAAACAAAGGAAGTTGGTGCTTCCAATGAATGTAATTCTTCAAGACATATAATAAAAAGCATTTTGTGGTTTTGTCCTGCTTTGGGTTTCCACGTAAAACACTGGTGTATTGTGTATGTGTATGATTGTTCATTTGTTCATTGCTTATTTACTCTGCATTTATTAGATGATAATGATACATTGATATAACACTTGGATTATATGGTTAAAAGGGATTAAATTTCTTTATTACTGATTCACCCCCCCTCTCAGTAATCCAACATATAACACTATGAAAATTCTCATTTAGTAATTGGAATGAATAAAATCACAAGGGTAGAGTATTTCCTTCACCTGATTTGGTACTTTCCTCATTTTCTTCATCATTGTCATAACTTAAATATGTAGGCTAGTTGCTTTCCCGGGACTGTTGAAAATCATCATTTCCTAATAGAGAAAATGCAGTTGCTTGTTTTAAAAAGTCAACCTTAAAATCAACAATATAATCATCATCATAATCATCATACTTGGGCAAGTCAAATACATCTATAATTTCATCAAACACAAAAATTGGGACAACAACTTGCTCCTCAAAAGGATGATCTGCAAATTCACTTTCATGACACTCAACAGGTGAATATATAAAACAATAAACTTCCTCCTTATCATAAAAAATATAAAGAGTTGAATCAGAACCATCTTTTTGTTCATGCTCAGACTCATGTTCATACACTTCACCATCTAACTATTCATCCCCAATTTGCGCAAATCACTTACCAAAAGCTTGTAAATTGTAGTCAACCTTCTGAGCATCATTGAACATCTTCAGCAAGGTAGCAGGCCTCTTTTCCATCAGAAGAAAATCCAAATCTGGATGAAAACTTGTTGCATAATTAAGCATGGTAGCAACTTCAAGAGGTTTAAATTTTTTAGGTGTGGTGTAATAATAACTAGAAAACCTCCTGCTAAACATAGAGATATTTTATTCCTTATGTATTTTCATTTCTTGAAACTATGCAACATATTGGTCCCAAGACTTTCTTTCACCCCAGAACTTCAGAAAATCACCCTTCAATTCATCCCATGAGTTGATTGATTCGGGTTGCAAATGCCTAAACGATTCTTTGATGTATCCTTGTAATGATTGAGAAAAGGCTCTCAAACAAACATCAACATGTTCAACTTCGAAAATGTCAAAAAAATGCTCAAAACCCTGGATGTGCTTTTCAGTTGAAATCTTGTCAAGTCCTCCATCAAACATAGGTAGGTATTTATAGTGTTTCGAAGGAAAATCATGAAGAATAAGAGGCAATTTAAGAGGCCTGTATCTCTCGTGTCTTGGTAGATATAGGATTTGGCATAGGAGCAAATACATTAGATACATCATCCTTGATCTCAGGGAGCTTACAAAATTGGTCATTTACATCATATGATTCGAATGAAGGTTTTTGGTCAGGCTCAAAAGTGCAAGGAGAAGGATATGTATCTTTTAAAGAAGGATATTTAGGTGCAGATTATGGTTCTTACGAGATTGAATATGGTCATCATTAGGATCTTGTTCAAGATCAGTGATACATGAAGAATATATATATAATATTCAATAAAGGATATACAAAGGCATATTTTTGGTCTTCATTTGAATGCAACAAACAATGGAAAGAAAGGACAAGAAATAATTAACAATAAAGAATATTATATCTTGGAGAAAACTCAAGCTTGAGTACCTAACTTTCCCGTACTGTACTTCCATCTTTCTATTGGCAAGGCTTGTCCTCCAGTGGAGTCTTTGAATTTGGTTGCAACATTGATTGGAGTCGCCAAGTGAATGGTTTACAACCTCCTTATGTCTGACTATTGTTCACCATCGATACTCAGATCTGAACTTTGTCATTTATCCCAGGGAATATTTCACCTTCGCTCCCCGACAATGATGCCAAAATGTTATCACTCCGTAATTTTCTCACCTGTGGGAGGAAAACCATGGAGGTAACCTACAAACCACTTATAGGTTGGTAGCTATCCCTTCCAACCCACAGAGGGATCTCTCTTTATAGCTCAGTGAATAATGATAGGATATCTAATCAAGACAATGGCTAGATCATTAATGAGGATAGGGTAAAATATGGGGTTTGGTTGGGAAAGAGGAAAAGGACCACTGGGCATGGAGTCAGTTTTAGATATATCAATCACATAACCTCCAAGACTGGTTAATAAGAACATGTGCACTCAAAGGAAATATATATGGAATCAAGATAGGCATTTAAATTATTGTAGTATTGGTAGTGGAATAAGAAAGAGAATCTGATTAGAGCAGAGAATTTAGCCAAGAATGAATTCTGCAACCATTTTCAGAGTGAGAATGAAAGTCAAATGAATGTAAATATATAGAGAACCATTTGATGAATTCCATACCCATTCAAAATAGAAGAAAAACATAACATCAATACTTGAATGTCAATGAAACAGAGCATTACTGAAAATGAATCATGCATTCACATATTCTCCATTCAAACACGAGGAAAATATTTAATGAATGAGACTGAGTAAGAATGAAATACACTGGGAGACAAACTGTAAGGCACCGTAACATGAATATTTGAGGAAATGCTCCAGTACTTCTGCTAGGATGGATTTATTGACAATGGGTCTGATACAAAGGCCCTTGGATTCCTTAGGACTGAACCCCTTCTTGATATTGAAAATATGTAATTATAGAGATCATACATCCGAGAAATTCTAGATAATTATTATATAATGAAAATAGAAAATAGATAATGATCATAATAATTTTAAAAGTTGTCTCGAAAAGATGATGTCATCTAGTAGTCTCTGCTTGGTGGTCGTGAAAATGCTCCATTGAATGTGCTTTATACTACCACCTATAGCTATCGTTTGGGAAATTGATTCTACTCTTCTATCGATCGGTCCTTTGATGCTCGAGCGTTCAACTACCCTTGTTGCCAAGTGTCTTTGAAATAAGTTTTTGTCTTCTCATTCAATGCCTAAAAATGTGATGCTCTACCACATGATCTGGATATTTTCCAAGTGTTTCACCAACTATTTCATCAAAAGATAAAATGGTGCTTTGACCTTATCCTTTGAATGCTTAAATATTTTCTCGAAATATAAGATATGGAGCTAATTTTTTGGGCCTAAAAATATGGAAGAGACAATATTGAATCCTCCAACTATCCACCATATCCATAGAATGAAATTACTTTTTGAATCACCAAAATCCTTTTTTTTCCTCTTTGTCTTTAAGTACCCTTCCACCCGGAAACAAATTCTGTTAGCAGTGTCTTTGAAATATTCGAATTGATATCTGGACATGTTGATTTTTCTTCCTTGTCATAGTTGCACAGCAAGTTCACTGCGCAACAATAACCTACATGGAATGTGCTGCAGGTTGTGCAAAAAATCCTTTTTTAACACTTTGTCTAATAGATGATGAGTGACTGATGTTGCATTTAACCTTCATGATGGTGTTTAGGTTCCCTAGAACCCCTTCAACCTCCTCCAAAATGTCATTTTCCTCTCAAAACTTTAAAACCCTACTCTAAATGGTGATCACTTATCTTTTTCATAAATCGAAGATCAAGTCTATGGCCATCTTCCCTGATAATGTATTTGGCACTAGTTTTCCCTGGAAGAAGATGAGATCAATATTCCACAAGTTTCTTTAATCTGTCCATGTTATATATGAAGTCACAGTTTTTGGATATGTCAAGTTCTTCTATTTACTGAAACACCTCTGAATCATCATCCAGTCTTAAATCATTGTCCAACTTCCCTATAAAATAAGTAACAAAATACCAATAACAAATGCTCCTAAAGGGAGAAGCAATTACCGCTTTGTTTTGTGTTCCTTCTTATCCAAAGTTTCTCTCTTAAAGTTTCTTTATATTTCTTAAGGAGTGTTGCTTTGGAATCATCCTTTAATTCATTTGGAGCTTCTTTTGATTTGAATATTGAAGCATCCTTTTCAAGGGAAAGAGAGAGGCTTACAATAATAGGAATATACTTGCTTGTATAGGTTGGATCGAAAATATTTTGACTTTGTCCACTCCATCCCTTGTGAGAATTGCTTCCACTAATGAAACCAATATTTCTACCAATGCAAACATTCGAGATTATGAGAATTATTTACACTTTAAACATCTTAGCCAACACAGTATGCTTTATATAGTTCCCCAACACCACAACCTAAATTATGATAAACACTAGAAATGATGCAAAATGCTCAGATGTCATGCCATCTAGAATGCGATGTGACTGGAACCTCTTCCATTAAAGCCACACCTAAAACCTTGTTTCGTGAGCTCATGGAACATTTGAAAAATGCTGTCGCACTTAAATTATTTGGAAAACAATCACATTAACCTATGATTTGAGCTCGATGTTGTCGATGCTTGGGATCGATCTTAGTGTTTGGACACCTGTTTCGTTCCATTTGGGTGCACTTCAAGATTACATTACACTTGATCGCCTTCTATGCTTGTATCTACAGACAACAGCTGGGGATCTCAACACTTGTTTAACTACCGTTTAACGCCATGAAGACACTCCTCTGTCAATTGAATAACTGGGCACTTGGGTTCATTAAAAATTGTTGCGCATTTTTTATTTGTTCTGTGGGATATATCCCACATGTAGCGAGAACAATAAAAAATAGCACCTATATAATGGTAAAAGACAATTTAATATGTAGTTCATAGAATGTTAGCCCCTTGTGGGATTCTCCCTTGTGACTTAGTGACTAGGCTTGGTGCATGGGATTGAGTGTTGGCTTGTAGATTGGGCCTTCGGGCCCAATAGTTTTGTAAAATGAAACAATAATCCAACATAATTCGAAGTGCCAATTTTGTCTATAAAGCCAAAAAATTTATTTTCCCAAAAGTCCATTTTTTTGTCATAGAGCCATCAGATAGCATGTAATTTATACAAAATCACTGAAACCCTTAGGGATACGAACTTGAAGGCGTTAAAAAAGTGCCATGTCACTACAAAATCATTGAATTAGCACAAATTATACAGTGCTAACAACACTGATGAATAATATGCACTACACGCTAATCTAGTTTCGTGTGTCTAATGGTGGTATTAGAGTGCCTTAGTCCTTAGGGATTGATTCTCTATGGTAGTTTTCCATAGCATCTGGGTGTGTCTAGAAAATGAATCATTCCTTTCAACGTTTTCATTCCATTATGTAGAAATGCTTTTGCTTTCCATTTTTCGCCTCTGCAAATATGTCCCTCGGTCTTCCTTTCAATCTGTCCCAAGTGCACATTCTCTAACCTTTGTCTACTGAATTCCATCATTTTCTTACAAATATATATGGTACTCAGAAATGTCTCTAAGATCTCATGAATCTTTGGATTTTCTTCCTCTTCGTACATCCTCTCTCAGTGAGTGTGTATCGCTCACTGAAAACCCTAGCACAACTCTCTCGTAAACCCTAATCTCTGGTGTCTTCAAGCAACTATCCCATAAACCCTAATTTTTTGGTGCCACCATAGTCTCCCTCAACCTATCAACCTATTCCATCTCCTGTCGAATCGCTTGGATGCCTTATCTTGATTTCTGAATGAACAAAGAAGAAATTCAATTGTTTTTTATATAGTCGTTGGTTCCAAAACTAATTGGAAGTTTTATTTTTCCAGATACTATGCTATCGCCACTGCACTTCCGAACTATGATGTCAAATCCTCCAAATTCTTCCCTGAAATTTGCAATATGTTGATTAAATGATAGGTGCCTAATAAGGTTTTGTCCCATCTTGTCTAAAATGTTTGTGTCTGCTAAAGTATTTCACTCCATTTAGGATTGTTGAACCCCTTGTAGATGGGTCAAGGTATGTAGGAATGAGAAGTAGCCCCAACAATTGTCCCAAAAAATCAAGGGTCATATTTTCATTGCAAACCCTACTTAGGTTAGACTGCAAGCTGGTGGTGGTTGAAGGATCTACGTGAAATCACTTAAGGTCTATACAAATGTGGACTATTGAATAGTGAGATCTTTGTAAAAACTACACAATTTAATGGAAAGAAATACCAACTTTTCAAGGTTTATGCATGAGCGTTGCATTAGGTAATGCATCCTCAGTGTTTTGTCCTAGTAGTCATTTTTTACATAATCTTTGATAGTCTCCTTCCATATGATAGCATTGCTCCATTTTTTCTTTTGTATATACATTTGTGTGAATTTTTTTTGGTTGTTGTATGCGTTGGCACAAGCCCAAAATTGTTGGGTTTCCTTTTTCACTTTATTCGAATGACATTGTGCAACAACAATGGAGGTGGGAATAGCATGTGGCTTAGTTGCAACCCTAGAATAGATATTTGGCACACCTTAACTTGCTGAGCATTCTCAATATCATTGGGCAAACAAAACCATTAGAGTATCTTTTCACACAATGGTTCATGTCACAATCATTAAAGTTTTTAAAACAATACTTTTCTTCTTGGTGTTGAAGATCATAGAGACTCAAAAACATCGACGACACATTCACCAGAATCAAGGTATAATTGTGTAATTTTACTTGTGTTTTCTTTGTAAATAGGTGCATTTTTGGTAGAAGCCAACACCCTCCATTTGTTGCTTGCATTTTTTATTTTGATTGTTAAAGGGTGGAGTTGCAAGAAACCCTGTGAGGTCCAATTCTATCATTAAAATGGCTTGAGTTGAGGAACTATTGGAATTATGAAACACTCTAATCCTCTCTTATGTGGACAATACAATCACCACTGACAAAACCACTTTGGAGTCTATTGTAACTTACTTGCAAGTTATGCAAGCCAAAGCAACACTGCAACAAAATCAGACTCAACTTCTTCATGATGCACTTGAGAGAAATAATCTTCGACAAGATTATGAACTAGTCCTTGTTTAGAACCCTCTTTTTGAAAATGACGATGCTTATTCAAACCAATATCCAACACAGAAGCAAATCAGTGAGAAAGCTTCATATTCAAGTACAGATGAAGTTCAACTTCCTCTTTCCAAGCCAATCATCAAACCTTGGGAAGAAATCAGAAATAACAAGCAAAGAACCAGTATCAGATATGAAAAGGAAGTCACATTTTATATTTTGAGTTATACCAAACTAATCCAATTCTAGAGTGATGGATTACTTCAAGAAATTTCATATTCACCTACTCCAGTTAAAGAGTAGATTCATAAATGCCAACATTCTTAGTGAGTTGGCCATGTTGAAGATTAGTGCTTTGATCTTCATTTTTGTGAGCATTGTGGAAAGTGAAATCATCCTTCAAACATATGTTCTAAAAATAGGAAATCTGCAAGAATAAAGAATCACTATGGGTGGATCCCTTCTTGGTGATGGTCATCAATATCCAAGAAGGTATCTCATTCATACCATAGAATTCACTCTTGAGTATTGACACATATTACAGTGAAAGGATTTTCATCTTCTCACCTTGTACCTAATAGGGGGGGACAACATCAATAATTGAAAATTAGGCTTCAAGTTTTGAAGTCCCATCAACCGAGTAGTAACAAGCGAGTGTGAAAAGTGAGTGTGATTGGTTTGTAGTTTTCCTTAAATCACAACTTAGTAGAAGACTTATAGATTATGCTAGACAATGGTTTGTGTTTTTTCTTAAACCTCCACTTGGTAGAAGAATTTCAACTTATACTACAGAACAATTTATGGTCATATTTAAACCAACATTAGAGAGCACTTCCAATTAGTAGAAGACATCATCTTCTAGCTTCTAGCTAACTTAGGAAATGTTCCATGAATGATTGAGCCTAGAGCTAAGTTCTAGAGTTTGTGTTCATCCTTAAACCACCAGATTGGTTTGTGTTCTTCCTTAAACCACCAACACCATTTAGTAGAAGACACCAAATTTTTCTATCCATTCATTTTGTGGTCATCCCAAAACCACTCGATTGAGAGAGAAAATTCAACCTTTAACAACTGCACACTTCTAAGTTTCATCTGGCCACTTTTAGATGTTAGCTCTCACCTTGGACTCACATACACCCCTTTGTATTAAGGGGGGGAATGTTGGAAACGTAATCCGTATAGGGTTACTCGAAGAAGGAATATGAAACTTCACAAGATTCAACTATTGTATGGAGTCAAGGAGACCTCTTGGAATATGAATCCAAGGGTCACATCAATGTACTTATACTTGTATCATACTAATGAATAATATGCACTACATGCTTATCCATTTTTTAGTGTCTAACAATAATAAAATCCATTGAAAATTCTTCCCAACGTTGACTTGGTATAGCTAATGGTTGTAGGAGGCCTAGTGTCTTGATTGTCTCTCCCTTTTTTTTTTTGGAAAACCACACATTCAGACACAGAATTTTGAACATCAGTTTGAAGACCTTCCTAGAAAAAATCATTCTTGATCCTATGTTAAGTCTTCGAGAACCATGAATGTTTACCTAGAGGAGAAGTGTGCAAATCCAAAAGGACATTTTGTTTGAGTTGGGAATTCTTACATAAATATAGGCAATCATGATACCATAGCAATTCATTCTTCCATGTAAATTTATCTAATGCACCATGGTCCTCTTGTAGTTGTTGAATGATTTTGCATACCTCTTGATCTTTCTTCCATTATATCCTTGCTTCTTCCACCCAATCAGATTGCAGAATAGAAAAATCACGTAGTGAACCCTATGTTTCTTTTTCTTTCCTTGAAATTACATTTGCTACAATATTATGTTTTTGTATTTTGTAGATAATTTCAAAGTCATAACTTAGCATATTTGTAACCCATTTTTGTTTTTGATCTGAAGATAATTGTTTCTCCAAGAAGTACTTCAAACAATCATGATATGTTTCTACTTTGAAGTGTCATCCTATAATGTTCTCCTTGTGAGACATTAAGAACTGCAGACCAATGTCTTCCTTTCAGATTCTGTCATAGAAACCTGTAACTGCAACCTAGATTTATCTACTCTAACATCTACCTTATTAATATAGACCATCCATTATGTATACTTAAATCTTGAACTACGACAAGCTTATATGTACACTAGTGTTTCCATTGGGCTATGGAGTCTATTTATACTAACTTACTAAAGCACATTGAATTGAAAACTAAATTCTCAGAAGTGAGCTTATTCTCCACACCTGCTACTCCGCTAACCAACGGAAATAAAGTTGATCATGTATAGGAGAATTTCTAATACAGACATTCAAGCAGATGATTGACAACACAATCTTCCTCTTTGCAACTGAATGAAGAAATGTAGAAATAAGGAAAAATTTTCAGGAGACATGTAATATGCAATTTATACTTACTGTTGCAACTTGATTGCATGTTGAATGCTACATAATTGAATACCTCTAAGCAAATTGATTCCATGTAAAGAGCCATAGGATCCTAAAGAGAATGATAACACTCCACATGATCTAAAAGACAAAACTGATGTATGAAAGTTGTTTCAAAAGAAAAATTGTGTTCCACTTGTCCAATTTTTACTTCAATAATAAGACTATAATCCTCTTGAAACAATGCAGGAATATCACACATTTCATTACAAATAGGGGTAGAAAAAAGCGCTAGAAGATGTTCTTTGACTACTGGGAGAGCATGCCTAGCACATCTTGAATAAAATGATAATGCTTTATGTGTTTGGTTTTAAATGGGTAAGGAGATATAGGTTTTTTTAGAGTTTTCATTTCAAATTACAAACAATCAACAACAAAATCCCTTTTTTAGTGAGGAGTTCCCACTCTCATGGATCAGATAAAGAATTGACAAGATATGGAAGAAAAGAAAGGAAAAAAAAAACATTATCTTAACTCATGCTTTCTAATGCATTGAAGATTTCCAGATTCAAAGACTCTGGTTTCAATCTAAAACAAAAACTTGAATGCAATGGTCCAAATACAGGAAATGAATCAGTGATTTTTCATTGTCGCTAAACTGAACTTAGAAATCACCTAATGCTCATGCAAAGATTCAAAAATGCACTCAAGGAAAAGATTAAAGTATAGGGAAAAACAATTCTGACCATTGAGAATTTCAAATCCCAAAGTACAAATGGGAATACGGGTTGAAGCTTGCTTACACTTCATATAATCTCCTCCTTAAACCAAAGACTAAAACCCTATCTGGGCCTCTTTCCAAAATAAAAGCCCCTTACTTACATACAAATAATAGATTTTATATGAAATTACATCAACAAACTCATTGCTATCTTTTTCGGAAACATAAGCTATCTATTAACTAAAAATAAAAACAATCTAAGCCTTAGTTGCAAGAAATATGGAATGCTGGGATCGAATGTCACAATTCTACCTGTAATTGCTCTGCCACCTATAATTGACTGCCTAAAGAAATGGACCTAATCTAGAATGTTTATTAATTTATGCAACTCTGCCATCTGTCATAAATTCTATTATAAACTAGAATCAATAGTCTTTGAGAGATTCAACTGCTAGTAGATCAAGCTTAGCCATGCTGTTGTAGATTGTCTATGACTGTCCATTCTTCAATGCTTGATTTTTGCAAATTAATTTGCGTTGGTGATTACTGGCGTGTGAAAATAATATTCTTGAAAATATTTTTCTGATCAGAAGAATATTTCTCCCAAACCATTGAGAAATATTGAAAATTGCCCACGATCAGGGTAAATGGACCCATTCTAGAAGTGGGTTCTTAACGGTTTTGTAAGATTCGCTACGGTTTGATTGGAAATGGAACCCGAATTTCTCTTCTTGGAATAATGACGAGAACTGATAATTTTCATATATCTTTAACCATGAACTTCTATCCATCTTTTATCCGATTGAGGCCAAAATATAAATCCATATATGTATCTCTGTACTTGGAAAATTTTACCTTCATCATTATTCCCTCATCATCGTTGGGGCATGGCATTGACATGCTTAATACTTCATAAATGATAATTAATTCATATAATAATTAAAGAAAATGTTGAGATGATGGAAAATTGTTGTCACAATCTCCTAATTTCATGCTAATGTGTTGGCATGATCTCCCCATTTGTAGCACACTTAAAATAATGATGACCTGTACATGCTGTAAGAACAACTTTCTTCTTGCAGTGAACCCTTGATAAAATTTAGGGATGTTTATATTTTTAAAATACAAACATAATTAAATTGATGTGACACACCTTGACATATACAAATACCTCTACATGTACCTCATAATAAGCAAATAACATTCAATCCAAGACAAAATACCAAACCAAAAGAAGTATGATAGAATAAGAAAAATTTAGGTTAAGGCATAGGTTATGAATGGATAGGCTAGTTTAGGAGCATATTGAGGTTGTGTGGGCTTAGGAACAAAAAGATAGAAACACGTTTAGGGACTAACACTTTCTCCATCTAGGGATAATGTTATCCTTGTGAGACATTAAGAGTTGCAGACCATTGTCTTCCTTTCACATTATGTCATAGAAACATGTAATTGCAACCTAGCTTTATCTGCTCTAACATCTTCCTTATTAATATAGACCATCCATTATGTATATTGAAATCTCAATCTGCAATAAGTTTATCTATACACTAGTGTTTCCATTGGGACATGGAGTCTAATTTATACTAAATTATTAAAGCACACCGAATTGAAAACTAAATTCTCAGAAGTGAGCTTATTCTCCACACCTTCTACTATGATAACCAATGGAAATCAAGTTGATCATGTATAGGTGAATTTCAAACACAACCATTCAAGCAGATGATTGACAACGTAATCTTTCTCTTTGCAGTTGAATGAAGAAATGCAGAAATACAAAAAAAAATTCAGCAGACATGTAATATGCAATTTATACTTACTATTGCAACTTGATTGCATGTCGAATGCTACAACATTGAAGACCTCTAAACAAATTGTTTCCATGTAAAGATTCATAGGATCCTGAAGAGCATAATAACACTCCACATGATCTGAAATAAAAAATTGTTGTATGAAAGTTGTTTCATAAGAAAAATTGTGTTCCACTTGTCGAATTTATGTTTCAATAATAAGACTGTAATCATCTTGAAACAATGCACGAATATCACACATTTCATTACAAACAGTGGTAGAAAAAATCTCTTGAAACTGTTCATTATATTTTTGAGCAGGAAACTCTTTAATAGCATTCAAAACAAGAATATCAAGAGGATCATAAGGCATCATGTTATCTTCATTAATTTCAACAGTAGAAACAACATGCTCAATGTAATCTACATCATGTTGGAATGTCTCTTCAAATTTTGCATTATGATAGTTACATACCAGTTCGATGATATCACCTCCTATGCATGATGATATAGAAATTTTCTTATCGGAATCATGCTCTTATTCTGAACTATAAATATCATACACAAGCTTTGATTCCTCACAAACAATGGATTCAATTCCCTTATGAAATTGGTGCTCAAACTAGTTCACATCATGGACTTCTGGGTCTAATATTTCAAGATCATCATCATATTCATCATAAACTGGAGAACTTTGATACATATATAATGATAATGATGAATATTTTTGTATATAAGTAGTGTGATCTTCAAGATGACTTACAACAAACTTTTCTTTAATAAAAAGTTGATCTTCATAATGATTTGCAATAGTAAGCTCTTCATGATGATAACCACTCATATTACAGGAAACATATTGAAAGCTACCAAATCCATCATGAGCTTCATTATTTTGACATATATCTTCATGAATTTCATCACTAAAGTTTTCCCAATCACTAGTGCTAACAGATTTAATTTTCTCACAACAATCATCCAAGAGAANTATTGAAAGCTACCAAATCCATCATGAGCTTCATTATTTTGACATATATCTTCATGAATTTCATCACTAAAGTTTTCCCAATCACTAGTGCTAACAGATTTAATTTTCTCACAACAATCATCCAAGAGAAGCTTAGTAGGATACATCCTCTTACAATATGAATGAAAAACAACATAGAAATCCTTTAGTGATGAAATACTATAGATGGGAATATATTGGTACCATTGTCTCGCATATCCTTCCAAGGAGTACATAAACATTTTTATCATTACATCTTAATGATGAATATCAATTTGATCCATGTATTGATGAAAAACGATCAAGTGTTGTGCAAGATGATCGTGATGGAAGGTAGTCTCCTCATTCATCCAGAGTAGGAACTGTTTGCACTCTTTTCGTCGATGTGTGAGCAAAAAGTGAGTGCTTACATGCCTAGTTGGGCTCTGCTAGTCATGACAGCTGTAATGTAAAAGGTTAAAAAGAAAACAACTAAACTATTAACAAGAATTAAACAAAAAACTAAATAAAACATGAGCATAATAACAACAATAAAAACAAATGAAAATGGACCAATATCACCAATATATAG
>SNQJ01S0077463.1:0-26945 GCA_010110895.2 Picea sitchensis | reverse complement strand
CTTTAGGTAGATTCCTCTGCATGTTGTTCATAAAAACTCATCATCACATCACAATGACATTGGTTGTTGGCATCAATGACAACACATCAATGATAATATGTCCAACCGATTGATGATCAACTACACTGGACCTTGTGGGTCTTGCTATGACTTTTATGCTTGAACTATTTCTTTGTTTAAATGCACTGACATGGAACTATCTATTTTTGGCATAGAACTATTTAATTTTTTTTTTTTTTTATGCATATTTTTTTGTAGGATTCTCATTTGTATCACCATGTGTTACAAACAATAAATCTATGCATTTTCAATTTGCAACCATTGAAAAATGTTTACAATTTTTAAGCTTGGAAGAACATTGATTCAAACATACAAAATTTCCTTCTTTCTATCCTTCTCCACTTTTATCCTGATCATCCAAATTTAAATTGTGATTCTTGATAGAATCTCCAACACCTTCATCATATTGATCGAATTTTCCATTTTTATTAGAATATTCTTTTGATTTGTTGTCATTGATAGTTACAATGAAACATAGGGATTGAAAAAACTTAGTTAAAAAATAACTAGATAAAAGAAAACACTTAATCAATTAAGATATTAAAAAAAATGGATTGTTAATTAGGTTTAGCTTAGGTGGTTGGGAGGAGTTATTGTTATCCTCCCCACTCGGGTTCAATTCTCGCAAGTGACATGTTGAGATCATAACAAGTATATTGTTGTAATGTCTTCACACCTTGTTGTTGACCGACCTTGTGCCTTGAATATTTTATGGTTTACCCTCGGTACCATCCTTGAAACGAGGGGAAGTGATCGAGGGTTTTCCTCGGGATTTATACCCTAGAAAGAAATTTAAAAAACATTGACAAAAAATATTACCTTTTTGTTGATTAGATAATAATGATTGATAAAATATTTTCATGTATAGTTTTTGATGAATTGTCTCCGTGATTGAAATTATCCATCTATTTCCTAATTTTCTCTCAAAACAAACAACTCTACATCCAATATATAATGAAATAACCATGACTTAAAGTGAAGTAAATGTGTCAACTATGTGATATCAAACCTTTTCAATCCTTTCTTTTGCAAACACATGATTTTTCAAAGCGAGATTCAAATTTCCAAACATTGGTATATCAAATAGTAGTAGATTTTCATCTTGCCAATCCATTCCCATATAAAAAATAGAGGTAATCTCATTTTCCACTCTAATTCTCCAACAATGTATAACATATAACCCTATGTAGAAATATCTTGAATAACTCCTATAAATGCCAATGGATGGATACTTTGTTGTACTTCTCTTTGTTCTCTTAGAGAATTAAGAGAATGCTTTATTGATCACATATGATCCATTGTCATCAATTAGGAAAATGAAGGTGTAAGTTTCTTCATTTTATTTGAGGAAAAATAAAAATTCCAAGACATCAATTTCCATCCACAAACACAATTAATCATATCAACAATAACAATCTCACATACAAGAGGTTGTAGAGAGTTAATGCTAATTAGTGCGTTGTTAAATGAAGATGGATAAAAACAATAATAAAGTGTGAACCATTTTTCTCAGAGTCTATTGTCACACCTATCTCCTTTCACTTAGAGTCTATTGTCACACTTATCCCCTTTCACTTAGTATACATTTCCAATATGCTTGCAACATCATTATCCAATTTAGGTTCCTCTTTTTCTTCCTCTCTTCCTTTTCTTTCCCAGAGATTATGCTTGCCTCTTTACGGATAGAGTAGTGCATAGTTGTACAAAATGATTTTGAGAAATTTTGTAGATTTCTACCACATTTTTATTATATATTTGGTGAGAAATATATAAATTGTTATCTTGAAGTCTTTGAAATATTCAAAAATCATATTTCTAGTATTTATTTTTATCTTTGAACAACTTGCAATATTGTGGTAAGCTTTATGCACAAATATTATGGTTAACTATTGTACTCAGCGAAACCTGGTCCATCCATTATTCTCTCTACTACAATGTACACTTATGCTTCATCCATGTCACATAATGGTCTAACAAAAATAGATCCATATTGTTTTGTTTTATTCTAAATGAAGTCATCTTGATTAATGCACTTAGGTGAGCATGCCAATAAATCATTTTTATAAAGTTAACACATTATTCACCTTTTGTTTCCTTAAATAATTTGATATCAAGACGAGATTCAACTTATCTTTCAAATTGTCCTTCCTTGAAACATAAAAAATATCCATAAATTTATTTTGGAAAATTTTCAAAACAATACATTTGAAGAGTAAGAGAAATTTAAAATAATATACATCAAATTAGATAATGGTGGATAATGGTTCTACAAAATAAGATTTATACTTGCCACTTTTTTGAGCCAATGTGTCTCTTCCCTGGGCACTTGTCCTATTACTATATATCCATTTTCACCTTGCTTTATTGACCTGATTAATGAAGGGAGTGTAAAAATATTCCTTGTTATAAAGATTTTCTTTCTGCGCAAATTTTTCATAATAATGCTTTGTGGAACACCAACATGAAGAAAACAAGATTTACAGTAATGAAATATGGAATGGATTTATTAACAATTTTGTTTTCAATTATTTGTTTTTGAGCATAAATAATATGTTCCCCATCTAATATATAGAAATGTGAGGTTTGTATTTCAACTTCATCTTCATATTTAAGAGGATAAGGAATTTTTCTCACATGGTTGAAAGGTATTAGGTGAGCCTCACTGAGTGTTGTTGTGAACTTTGTGACAAGTGATACACAAAATTTACCACTTCTCCCTCATTCAATTTTTGGTATTGCAAATATTAAGGTGTCATAAAGCATATATTGATATCAATAGATACAACTTTCATTGAATAAAAAATATTTGATATGTTCCATTTCACCGCCTTCTGAGTTTTTGTAGCTTCTATTGGTCTTCCATATCATAACCTTTAAAGGACTTCCTTTCAGGCACTTGAAATCCGATTCATTGATTTCCTTTTTCAAATTTATGATACAAGCTCTTCTAATAAATGTTGGATTCTTTTCATAATGATTATTTTTGAGCTTATTCATCATATTCATTAGACATAATACAAATGATGTTTTTTGACATAAACCTTTGTTTAAAAACTACTAGAATACAAATTTTCAAATCAGTTTCCTTATTTGTTCTAGATCGATTTGATCAATTTTATAATGGTAAAACTGAACCTTGTTTTGAAAATAGATATCGTTAGTGACAAGAACAATTTTCATTAGATATGGATGATAATTACTAACATCAAGGTTAGGGTTTAGTAAGAAACAATTGTTGTTCTCAACTACCTCGATTTGGACAAGCAATATGTTTTCATCATCACATCTAGAGACATGACCATGCCAATAAGAATAATGATTTGTTCCATTCACTTCATAAATACATAAATCTGGATAGAATTTTTCTGGTTTGGCTAACTCAACATACCATTCATTTAGAAATTATCCAATGTTATGAGTAGCTGTTATGGTAAATTTCCCCCTGTGGATAGGTCAAACACCCCTCAAATCAAGACCCCCGTTGATCCAATATAGAAGAAAACAAATGGTGAACTAATTTCCTCTTAGACCTATTTTGACAATTATAATGAGAAGGAAGAGATGAATGAATTACCTTTTTACGACAGTTGTACTCATTGGTCCAACCTTTGACCTTGATGTCCAAGGTCCCGGGAATAAGAAAAGACCCGCAAAGAACAAAGATAAGCCTCCTTCTTCCACATTATATTGTTAAGTGAAAATTGATCTATATAAGACGACTTTACAAAAATATACATGCATACACTTGAACACATAAACATGAGAGGAATAGGCCAAGTTGTTTATTAATGGAAAGCCAACAAAATGGAAGCACTTACAATCTCAAGTTTGACATTGAAATATCTTCACCAAGCTATTCTAATCAGCCCTTTGGATCTCATACAATCATAAATATGATGTTATTAATTCTCCTCCTCTTTCACTCAAGCATGGCCTCCATTATATAGGCTTTGAGGGCATAACAACCATGAGGTATTTTGGGAATATGGTTAGATCAAGTGAGGACTTAACTCATGAGGTTGGGATTTGGATAATCAAATGACCATTGGATTTTCCTAGGATGGAGCAAAGAGATATGACTCAAATCCTTGACCCAAACCAAATTAGATATTCCTGAATATTATCCAAAAACAAGGCAGCTTAGCTGTAACCACTTCATCACTCCCTTATAACTTGGCACAAAGGGATAGTGTCACTCCCCTATAAATAAGAAAGGAGAAACGATAAGGGTTTATCTCCCATTGGACATGGGTAAGGTAGAAATGAAGCTAAAAAAGATCGATAACTCAAGGAAAAATATTGTATTCTGAACTCCAAATGATAGGTTTCCCTTCCAACTTGTCTAAGGAATATGAGATACATTTTTTCATGGTGAAGAAAGTGTGACACTTTCGATACTTGAATGTGACATTTGGTAGTATGATACTTGTGACGCTTAAGTGTGACATTTTGGTGTGTAATATATTCCCCCTAAAGTTTGAAGCAAGAAGAAAAGATGATGGCCCAAACACTTTTACAAAAATATGTATGATAGGGTACTGGAATAGGAGAGCTACGTGGAAGCGACAAAGAAACAAAAATCAATATATATGTATTACCCCCGAGGTGAGCATACCCATGCTTGGAATAAATTTAATCAAGACATAACTTCCAACCAATACATTACAAACACATGAAATCACTGACTTAGGATATGGCCACTAAAGACACAATGTAGATCCATATCTCCATGACTTAATCATGTCGTAGCCATGAAAGAATACACAGTGGATCTACAATATGAGTAAACATATCCATAGAATGATACAAAGTGGATCTACGTGACATTATATATATCAGTAAGATCACCAACATGATGACTATATTAGAATCTTCTAAGTAATCAAATAGTCTCCATCAGAACCTGGGTTCTTGAGGAGTTCCCAGGGTATTCGCTGCGATCCAAAAATAGTATGATCATAGCCATGTGAATAGATGTGTTGATGTATAACATAGTAGAAACCACTTGATTACCAGTCATTGATGTATACCGTTAACAAGTGCGAGGGAAATCACCAATGATGACAATGACTCCCAAGGTACCCCAGTACATTGCAGTGAATGTGAATAAATGAGCTGAAGTTGAACATTCATGGAATCATTCGATCAGAGGTCAATGATGTAAACCTAATGACGAAAGCAAGGAGGATTTCCATTGAGGCATATAGGTCCCAAGGTACTAATTGGTTTCTAAGTCTAATTCTTGGATAATGTGTTGAAGTCAACGAGAATAGACTCATCAAAGGAGGGCAAGGATGTTTCCCCCATTATTGACATGAAAATAACATACGAAAGTGATGTAAGATAATGGATTAAATGATCATAGACTGACACAAGGATGAACTTTTGGTAATACTATAAAATGGTTGGTTTGGGTTAAAACTTCCTTTGAACATTATGAGGCATGAAAAAAAACTTGGCAGCATTGTCTCAATTGAGAGATAGACCAAAACATAGTGTGACGATGATCGAGGAACTCTTCGGGTGAGATAAGGGAGTATGAAGACTCATGGGATTGGTAGGAACACTACAAGGAAAAGACCATTTAGCAGAGGTTTCTAGTGTTACAAAATTGGCAAAAATTATTAAAAAAACCTCTGCTACAACATCTGTTATCGGTAGTAGATGTTTTTGCAGATACTATAATGGAAGTTGAATATAACTAAATAAATCTGGATGACCAGAGGTGTTAGCGTATGTTTACAAATCGATGCGTTTGTATAAGGCACAAACACCGATGTGTACATACACATACAACATCGATGATGTACACTTAACTTTAAGCATCGGGGCCGTAAAATATGAAAGCACCGAGGACATAAAATATTTAAGCACGAGGGAATTTTTCATATAAGCATCGGGGCATTTGTCGTGTAAGCACTGGGGTGTTACCATAAAAACACACCGGGATAGTTAAAAATAATTAAGCACTGGGGATTTATGCATAGAACACACCAGTGCGTTATTAATAAGAAGGCATTGCTGCTGTATCAAATAATATGCATGAGTGCATTACATGGAAAAATGCTCTGGTGCATTAAAGCGGGAAAGCACCGGTGATTTTTAGTAAAAACCATGCCCCGATTCTTATCAATAACACAATATCACCGATGCATATAAAAAACACATACACATCGGTGCTTCGTATAAGAATAATGCACTGATGACAAATTTTTAATATAATTTTGTGGTATTAAATTAATATTGAAACTAGTGCTAATTGATTACATAAAAGCACCAGTGCAAATTTCATATGAAACACACCGATGAGTTTTAATATTAAATGTGTCAATGAGATTAATAATTAAAATACACTAAGAAACATTGACCTGTGATAGTGCAATTATTTTTATTTTTTAATTCCATTATTTATCAAAAAATTTACATATATCTTATATTTTGATTAGTGAATTTGGATATGATGTTTGGATTAGTTTGTTTACCATATTTTGCATCTCTTCATTATAATATTTAGTCATCCATATATTTAATCAACAATGTAGCATTTTATAGCGAAATTGGAAAACACAATAGAATAAATTAAACCAAATTTTATTATATGAATAAGAGGGTCTTTGTCATACAAAATGGGACACTTATCAGTAATCCCTTGTCTTTCAATGGGGACACTATGTCCATTACATTGAAAAAAAATGTTTGATTTTCACAAACAATTATTTCAAAATAATACAATTGCAGTTTGCATTGATATCCAAATATATTGGTCATCATTATTCTTTGGAACTGATGTTAGTGCTCGAGCTACTTCCATGCCCTGGGTTATTTTGCTGAATGTTTTGTTGATTGTCTCGATTGTTTTGTTCTTCTTGAAGTTCCATATACAAACATAAAAATAAACTGTAATGAGTCTATCTACATTGGTGAGAATAATGAAAATTTAAATAAATAATATACATGAATGTAAATTGAAAAGAGACGTACCTCCAAAGCAAGAAGTGACTCATGAATCATACACATATTTATACTCAAAATCAAATATCATGCCTTGTTTCAACAATTCTTTTGTTGGATCAGTTCCATACTTTGTTTCCTACAAGTTTTATACCCCATAATACATCATTGATTTAATATAAAGTATTATTTTTGTTTCATTAATTATAAAATGTGGGAAGTAAAACAACATAGATTATACTTACAAATTCGATAATTAATTTTTGATATGCCAAAATGTACTCACAACCCTTAATTAACCCAATGTCAATCATTTTTTTTTGGTCTTCTTTGTATGTTAGCACCTGTTTGAAGACATTCAATGATGGTTGTTGTAAAAAAACTTAAAATATACAAAAACACATAAAGTTGTTATAAGGAAATAACAATTACTCACAAACTTTGCTATCAACCCTTTTCTTCCTTGTCATCCGGTTTTATGTGCAGAATGAGTTCCGTTTTCTTTTCTTTTCTGTAAGAGAATATTTTAAAATCAATATTTAATGTATAATTAATTATTTGTACCTTATATAAAAATTCAACGATTACATACATTTGAAGCACGTTGTTGTTGAGATAACTCCTGCGATGCAATTATGTCCAATTATTTGACCATCTCCTTGTACACTTTTTTGGACATTCCTACTAGCATATTTTAGATATTAGCTTGTTGGTCCTATGAGATTTTCATAATTTTCCTGAAAAATAATATGTCAATAACTTATTTTTATATCGATATGTGAAAACTAAATATCTCAAAATTGATATATTAATAAATGAATACTTTGTAATATATATATATATATATTCCTAATTTTTGTTTTTAAGAATATTACTTTTTGAATGATTCCTTTTTGTTGTTGTATGTTTTTTCTATTGCAAGTCTGATAGGTCTCATTGACCATTGCTATGGAAATGTTTCTTGTAGTTTAAATATAACCTGGTTCTTGGAACCATTGGATTGATTTCTATATTGTAAGTGGAAAGTACACCTATACGTTCGTTCCACTATATTCCTCATAGTTCTATAAAAGTCCCCCCCCCCTCCTTTGATTAATCTCCAACACCTCTCCAGATGAGCTAAGGACCAATTCATCATCGTTTACATGTTCTATATTAATTAATTTTGTTTTGTTATGATGACATTTTGTTCCCTCGTTGTTGGTGCCTGTAGAAAATTAAACATATGTGAATTAATATATTGTTTGAAACATGTCATCTAATATTCCTAAGTATATTATTAGTGAAAATTAAAAAAAAAATCATATTGAATAATATTTTTTCATTCACCTTATTCATCCCTCTACAATTTTTTCATCAAGATTTTACGCTCTTCTGCACTTAGATCATAAATAATGTTATCGAGCTTCCTCATTTTGTGGCCCTGCATGACACACACTAACCAATACATATTAGTTAAACTTACATATAGTTCAACCATATTAATTTTGTATAGAATTTACAGAGAACCTGCATTTTTTTGTTTTTCTGGATGTGTCATCATTGTGTTGACCATACCTTTTCATATTTGAACTCTTCTCACTTATATTTTTATAAATAGACAACCTGTACCATTAAATACATAAATTATCAAACATATTTTATAAATAAATCACATAATTTTCAGCGAAAAAAATCGTTGTATCCGATGCACTTTTTATATTCAAAGCACCGGTGCATTTATTACATAAAATGTACGAGTGCATTCCATACACCAACACACACCAAACAATTTAATTTATTTTTTAAAATATTTTGAATTACAACAATGCAATATATATAGAATATATCACAACCACTACTATATAAAACAAAAACATGACAAAAAAATTAAACATTCATTAAAAAAAAAACAATAGAAAAATTACACACCAATGAGAAGAAAAATTAAAAAATTAAAAAAATTATGTGACAACATTTTCTGTGTTGTTTAGATGAGAACTCATTTGTATTTTCTTTCACATGGAGGGTTCTTTGGTGTGTGAGAGATATTTTCCTCAATAGAGACAAGCTCGAGACCCAACTTGCTATTCGCGGACCTCGTCGAGGACATGCACTGAAAAATGATCAAGAGCAGCCTGCTCTGATACTATTGATCCAGATTATTTTCAACATGAAATGAGAGTGGAGATATAATAAAGAAATGTATAGAGATATATAAAATATCCAATAATATAACATATATATATCATAGATATAACCATAAACACATAGATATAGTAATACACAATTTCTATTAATGAGCAAAATGTACAAAACTATAGAAATACAGAGTGAAAGACTCGCTAGAATGGTGGAAACTTATCTCTGAGAAGAGATGTGACGTCTACACTCATTCACAAGAAGATGGTGATGTTTACAATGAGGCTCTAGAGGCATTTTTAACATAAATAAAATCCAAAACCCTAACCCCAGAAGATGAAAAACCAATAGGTTCGTGGGCCTCGTTTTGGGTAGTTTGGTGTATCAACTTCCCGGGTCCGTAACTTTGGCATACGATCTCCATTTGGGGAACATGATAGCTCATTGGAAAGGTATTGACAAGGATATTAATTTCACATGACCAATCATTTCTTTGGAGATCATTGAGGCCCATGATCATGAAAAAACGTCGTTTAGGCCCTCAAAATGGCCCCAAAAGTTTAGGACCCGAAAACTACTAAAAATAGTAAATTACCAAAAAAATGTTTTGAGCCATCTGGAATAGGTGGGTGGCCACCACTATCCATCTGGATCAATGTTCCATCATTTTTTTCATCTTTTCTTTATATTCATCCATCTTCCTTGTTAGTCCCTAAAGTTGCACTTGACTGCTAAAGGGAAAGCTAGGGCATCATCAAGTTATTGCAATGGTTATTTGTAAATAAATATTGGTTTGGTTTGAAGGAAGGTGGATCAAGTAAAATGAAAGAGAAATAATAAGGGAAACAAGCTAATTGTAAATCGGTGAGACACCATTGGGCATGGATTCAAGTAAACACCCTGTTGATCGAAGGCAATCAAATTCCATATTAGATAAAAAAAAATTGTATGATAATTAGTAAAATAATAGGGAACAAATAAAAAAGTAGAACATCCATCAAACAAATATTCTCTTTGCAAAATGGATTGGAAGGGTACTTGAAGCAAAACATAGAAATAATAGGCAGTGACAGTGAAATCTTTACTACTCAAGAATCTATTATCCATGGGAAGCCATTGATTCTCAATGTCTGCTATTTATTCAAGCAAGATGAAACTGCAAAGTGTAAAACAAATAAAATTACAATCTGATAAAACAATTTTCATGAATCCTCAATGTCAGAAGTGATTACAAAATAAAATTTCCATCCAACTTCTCATCACTCACACAGGTTTTCTACCTCCTAAAATGACTCTCTCAAGTCTCTCCTGTACCCTCTCGGGCCTCCTCCCTTTAGAATTCACAGCTTGTGTTTCCCAAGTCCTGGGTTCAATGGTGTTTTACTTAAGAAGCTTATCCTTCCTCACCATTAGGTAATGCATCACTGTCATGAGAATAGATCAATCCAACACAAGAAGAAAATTTGATAACGTCTAGAGGGACCATATCAATGTTTAAAAACAGAAAAAGAGAAACACTCCCAGTATTTATCATCGTAATGAAATATTTATAGGTATTGTGAGGCACAAAGTAAAAAATATCAACTGGAAATTCAAGGCTCTCAGAAGAATCTCATCTGCGAGACATATCCCACATGTAACGGGTGGAGGGATTCAATTTCTTCATATAGCCCAGTGTCAATGGTGTTTGTCGACACGTGGTGCACCTTATGCTCCATCGTGGGCTCTCCCTTGGCGTTTGGCATGTGTGCATTGCCTGGTGTCTCGAATTTGGTGCTAAGATTTGTATTGATGTAGATTACTCGTGGTGCCTTGTGTTGAGCACCGTGAGTTGGATGCATATTTTGGAACATTGATAACTTAAGAATGTGGCTCGATGATGAAACCCACAACCTTTTTCTGCTCCTAATTTAGAGAATATGTGTTGGCATATTGATTTTGAATATGGTGCTTGGTTCTTTTGTGTTGTCTTCGAGACTCGAGATATGCCTTGTGAATGTGCTTGGATGAGAACTTAGAGTTTTGGTTTCATATTATACCCAATATAATTTTATTTTTTAAATAAAATAAACTAAATTCCCCCAAAAAAACCTTTAGTCATACCCAATATAGAAACATCTTTAATCATATAACTGTTGATGGTATTCGGGCATAAAGACAAAATTTTTAGTTAAAGGAAAAAATGAACTAAATTTCTCACCTTTCATACCTTATGTGTCGATGATGCTTCATAAGTTGACATATGATATGGACAAAGTACCTCTTGCATTACATGATAAGAGTTGATGGTAGGCTTAAAACAATAAAAAATTGACCTCCATCCTTAGTGCTCGGTCTCTAGAGTCAATTTAGCTGGTGCTGCAGAATAGGAAAATTTTATGCAGCGTTCCTTCAAAATTTTAACTTATAGCTCCAAGTGATAACATTGGATCCTTCCGGGGATGACATGCTCCCTGCGAGCTTCCAAGAACAAGAAAACCATGTACCTTCCATTCCATTCAACTTGGAAACTACAAACTTCTCTGCTGACTGAGAATAAACCACTATGCAACTAAATCCAGAACTCTACAATGCCTAGTCCATTTGGTGATGGAGTCTTATACCACTGCCATATTTTTGCAACTTATTCAAATTATAAACTCATGCTATTGAAAACAAAAGATACTGCTGAAAACCAAATGCTCGGGAAGCAAGCTTATTATTTACACTACCTACTTCTAACTGCTGAAAAACTGAACCTTCAAATATATACAAATTTCCTCAATAACCATACAAATAACTTTGTGATGTAATGGTATTCATCCTCATGTCTGCAACTGATCACCAAGTAACAATAGAGACATAATGAAAACCACACATAATTCATTGAAAAATCATACTTACAATCCAGGAACTTTGTCCTTATGACTACAACGACTGAAAATCTATGGTTGCAAAACATATCCATATAAAAAGCAATTGGATCTTGAAATCCATACAAAACTTGTTGTGGCTCATCAATGAATTCCTCCTTGGATGATTCAAGCATGGGCTGGCTTGAAAATATATTTCCACTCTTTTCACCAATTTCCAGTGAATATCGGTGAATATAAAATGGCATCTCAAGATCTATAGTTGGGACTAGCTAATTTTTACATTCATAATAATCAAGCTGAAAATGAGAGCTGTCAACAAGTAGTATATCATAGACATGTCTATCTACTTCTAGTCCATTTTCTTGTGAAGGCATATCATAATGAAGATCACTAGGGACTTCTAAAAGATTGTGATGAAGCGTTTCTTGTACATTAATTTCTTCATGAAAAAATTTGTATGCTGATGTGTACATGGGTTCATTGACATCTGAATACTCAAAAGAAACTTCTTTACCTTCATGAAAATTTAAAACAATAGATGCATTTGATACAATGTAAAATGTATCTATGATATTTCTATCATTATGAAGATCATTCAAACCTCTTGATCATCATGAAAAGTAATTTCTTTTATGGAAATCATTATGAAGATCATTCAAACCTCTTGATCATCATGAAAAGTACTTTCTTTTATGGAAAATTCTTCATCACAAGTATGCTTTTCATGACAAGCAAAGTCTTTACAAAGTAAATAAAACTCATCACAAAATTTTTCATAAATATGTTCAACAAAAAAATACTCCTCACAAAACAAATTAAAAACAACATGAAAACCCGCCAAGATGATATTGAACCTGGAAGAGATCACACTACCAGATATTCCTCTAATGAGCACCAAAATATTGATCTTGACATCCTCATGAACAATCTGAAGTCAATTAATAGCATAATGGAAATATAGCAAGTGTTCAATTGGGTGTTTCCCAACTCTCCTCTAAATATGGGAAGGAAGTTGGTGTTGATTAAGGTTGGTTGTCATTGATGTCAACCCTGAAGAAAGACCCCTAGACACAAAGTCAGTAATGGACCCAATATGTTTGATATAAAGATGACCTGGCTTATTGTTTTCATGGTTGATAAGAAGTAAATAAGTGGATGAACTCCAAAGTGTCCCACTTATGAAAGCCCTCAGCAGAAGATTTAGAGTAAGAGAACCCATATTAATTATGGAATAATGAGATGAAGGAAAGTGATTTTTTAGGAAAAGATCCTAGATGATAGTTCTTGTCATGTCATTTCCAAGGGTATGTGGAACATCACATACTCCTCATCATAGAGAGTTGGCGGCCATTAGAAGTTGAGACTTCTGTGTTTAAGTAATGACCCGTTTGCTCGATGGGCATGGTAATGGTATGAGTTATGAAAGATTTTCAGATAATACTATTCTATATGGATATTACATGTCATTCCATTTCTTGTGGTATGTAGAACGTCACATGTCCCTCACGGTTTGAGAGTTATGGCCTTACCAAGTTGGAGGACCTTCATATGTCATCTAGAAGCCTAAAAAGGTCAAAGTAATCAAAGTGGTTTAAGAGATTTTAAAAGGTAAAATAATAAAGTGAAGGATGAGTGTATATTATAATTCAAAGTGAATGAAAATAAATTATTCAATAATTTTAATGGAGAAATTAGAAGTGGACCCAACTCAAAATAAGGAAAGTGGGGCCATGACCTAGAAGATGTTTCAAGGAAGCCACCGAGAGTATAATAAGAGGAAAGGCCTTCTCATTTGAAACACACTGAGAATATTGAATATCTATAGGTTTCCTCGAGGTTTACAAATGATATCTAAGCCGAAATTCTTGGAGGAAAGTGAAGAAAAGAGTTTCTAAATGCAAATGAAGGATAAATTTTGATGGTGCTTTCTACAGCATAAAGAGCTCTTCGTGTCATCTCACCATTTTCATATAACCTTTTCTATAATGATTCAGATCCCGGGAATTGCTATGCAAGGAGAAACAATCCAAGCATTCATGGTTCAAAATTAATCTTGTGGGTCGTTGTGTTTTGGAGTTACACTCCGTGTAAAAAAGGGTTTGTGGTCAGCCTGAAACTAGTCTAAAACGAGCGTTTTGGGTAAAAAGGTCATAACTTCTTCATAACAGATCCAAATTTAGTGAGAAAAAATGTGTTTGTTATGGTATAGTTTGTAGTATTATTTGTAACATTTTTTATATCATTTAATCAAATATTCTGTGTAGCACGCTTGCCACAGTCGCTCTCTAGAATGGGACAGAATTCAACAAGGTATGATGTGCTTTACCATAACTCCTTTCTCGAGAGGTTCCAAGTAGTGCCACTCTTGGGAGGAATTGCATAAACACACTGAAGAACATTTTTTTTTATCATTTTTTTATATCTTTATACATTACATTTTTAAAGTTATGATTACTTCAAGCATGTCGACTCAACCAAAACCAGGGTAATACATGTGAGACTAAAGAAAAGTTTGATTGAAAATACTAGTCTCATCATAAAGTTAAGGAAGGTTTGTATGAATGTGAGCATCAGAGATACACCGGCTCCATACAGAGCTACAAATCAGATCTTGGTGATGAAATTGATGAGGGATTTTGGTTGAGGTACATGTTGAGTACATGGTTGAGACAAAGAGTTACCGAGTTGGCACACACATGAGGTGTATAGTTGGATGATGTTGGTACATATTGATCAGTCATATTTTATAAGTGTTGGACACATGATTGGTACATACTTAACATTGGCTGGATGCACTTATCTATAAGTGCTGTTGATTACGTAATTGCATGGTTGATGCACTTGTTTATGGCAATGGTGTTGATTATGTGTTGGTGCATGGCTGATGTAATGACATGGTAGGTTGATTACAGGCTGATGCATGGCTGATGCATGGTTCAGATTTATTGGTACAGGCTTTACAATGGTATATCTCATAGTGATAGTGTGACGTTGGTTCCACTCCCACTTCTACTGTGGCAGGATCAGGCAAGGATAGGTGGTTGTAGCCACCTTCCCACAGAGCTCTGAGGACATTGGGGTTGTACTCTCCTCCTCGTCAGAGCCGTGATGAATTGGGGAGTTGAGCTTCCCCTGTGCTCGAGAAAACGGGTTGAGCCTTCCGCTTGGTACCGAAACAGCGGGAAGAAAGCTCCAATCACGTAATTCTTCAAGACATATATAAGAAAAATAATTCCGCGGTTTTCTCCCAACTTGGTTTCCACGAAACACCTGCAATGTATGTGTATGATTGTTCATTTTTTTTTATCGCTAGTTTACTCGGCAGCTTATTGGATAATAATGCTTCATTGATAGCACTTGGATTATATAGTTAAAAAGGGATTAAATTGTTCTATATTATTGATTCAATCCTCTCTTAGTAATCCAACAATTGGGATCGAAAGGTGTTCCTTCAAAATGCTTAACCACCAAGGAGATCATGGATTATTCTCAGAATGGAGTACCAATGTTTAATGGTCAATGGTTTTAAGTATGAGATGGGAGCGTATGGACAAAGTATTTTTACAGGCACACCGACATTATATTTGGCTATTAGTTGTTATACGATATGATGTTAGTTCAAAAGGGCAAAGACTACAACCAAGAAGGAATTGAGAAGAACAACAAAATAGTAAATGATTTCTAACTGAAGGATTACCTAAACTAGTAAGAGAAAGGTTGGTAAATTTTCTCATCAACCAAAGAACTTTGGGATAAGTTGTTGATGACATATATTCTTCACCTATCCTGCATTCGTGAGAATGCCAAAGAAGATGCAGACAGAACAAGAAGAGCATGCTCATCATGTCGCATTTTAAGAGGAAGAGTATGATGAAGGATAAGTTGATTACAAAGAAAATTGGATCAGTGCAATTAAATATCTAAATAAGGAAAGAGAAGAAAACAAGTCATCCAAGAAAGAATTGATGAAGCCAAAACAAAGTGTTCAAGGTTTTGAAAAGGATCAAGAAAGTCATCAAGAATTTAAGAGCTTAACTAGAAGAGGCCGAAGAATTGAAGAAACCTAGAATATCAAAAGAAATGTTTAGAAGCCAACATAGCAAAGACAAAAGGAAGAGTGTAAAAGAGAGAAAACATATTGATGGATCATCTCAAGGAAAGGAACTAATGATTTAAACCAACTTGAGGAAGAGTTTGTCTCAAGAAGAGAGAAGAATGAAGAAGAAATAATCATGCTGAAAACCAACTTGAAGCAAAGAGGACAAAAGAGGTCATGAAGTCTCGACATAATGAAGAAAAGAAGAGGTTGAGAATCTGAAGAAGAAGTTGTCACACCAAGAGTCAACCCCATAAGCTCAACAAGAAAGTTGAGACAGAAACATCCGTACCAATTGTAGAGAATAAAGAGAAGCACTCTACATTGCTAGGAAAAGAAGAATGAAGAAAATAGAAAGAGTTATGTAAGTACTCAAAGGAAGGAATCATGGTCAACCGTAGAATCTAAGAAAACTATTGAAGATACATCTTCAAGAATACCATCCATGTTCAGCCAAAAAAAGCTTCAATCATGATCATGATCACCAAAGTGAAAAAATTCCTAAGGACTACGCCACAAAGAAGATCATTCACTACCGGGTATGAAAATTTGATTTTATGGTCATTGTTTTATTGTACCACTTTTGGATTATAAGGTATGTTGCATATTGCAAGGATTATAAAAAGAAATGTTCAAGCAGACCAGGCCTATGTGGTCGCACATAACAATGAGTGTTACAAATTCATAAATTCATGGACACATAGCCAAAGGATTGTAGAAGCATGATCGATACTTCCATGAAAAGACAATACCATATCGATATAAGAAAGTATGGATAAGAAAGATGAAGAACAAAGAACAAAGACTAGGTACTAGAGATCGCAAGGTTGACAATAAAACAGATGAAGAAAATTCTACAAGAGAAAGAAAGATGTTAGATACGTGAAAGGTTTGAAAAATTAACTAAATAAAGGTTGATAGGCGGAATAAGGAACGTTCAAGAGATTGTACCTTCAGACATTATAGGAAGGAAAGATGAATCCACTGATAGAAAGAAAGAAGTCGAAAGAGCTCGTGAGAGATAATAAATCTACCACGAAGATGATGATGAATACATCGTGAGCAGAATTGTTCGGAAATATTCATCTTAGACTCCCAAGTAATATGAATATTAGACGGGGAGTCTATACGATAGCCGGTGGATGCATCTTCAAAGAACTATTCCTTCGAAAGCAAATTTTAGAGTTTGAGAAGACATATTCGTGAGCAATCATTAGCATAAGTATAGTTTGATAGTATAACGATAAATGGGTTAGCATTATGATTAGTTAGCGCAAGAGTCTTGGAAAGTATGGACATAGGATGGATTTGTATGAAGACTTAGTATTTTGTAATAGATATATGATAGTGGACGAGAGCATGATCTGTTAGATTGGTTCAGAGTGGTTCAAAGACAAAGGAACATTATCATGGATGATAATTACACAGAAATGGCTCAAACAATACTAATGGATTACAAATTGACATATTTTTTGACATGTGCATACATCAGCTCAGATTCAAAAATAGAGTAAATGTCGTAAACAACACCGATAAAACTCCCTACCTAATTCCATGGAAAGGAATACCAACAAATGAAGCACTTCGTAGTTTTGGAACCAAATGCTACATCAAAGAGAAGATAAGGGTAATGGGAAGATTTGACTCTCGTATGGGACAAAGGAATACTTGTTGGTTAATCGGCACAAGGAAAGCATACAAGTGTTACAATCTAAGATTAAACAAAGTTGTGTGGAAAGCATCATCAACAATTTGATTTGTAACAGCATACTCGTGAATCAAAGAAAGAAGAAAACCAATCAATGGAACAATCCTTTTGAAGAAGAAGATGAAAAGAAGAAGAAGAGGAAGATGAAGATGAAGACAAGAGAATCCGAATGGCGCAGAAGAGCAAGTTCAACGTCAAGCATCTCAAAGACACCCAGCAAACGTGAAAGATGTAATAGAATCATCCTCGCATCGATTATTGGAAACAAAGATGAGTTGAGATCAGAAGAAAAACTGCTCACCCTGCATCAAACACACCTAGCACCTTATCTACAATTGAACCAAACTGCTTTGAAGAAACCAACAAGGATGAATTCTTGAATACATGGATGAAGAATTCGATCAAATAGAGAAAATGACACTCTAAATTCGTCTCCAAGACCAAAGAATAAGAATGTGATTGGCACAAAATCTACAGAATAAATTGAATGAAGATGGACAAGCAATAAGGAACAAAAGCTAGACTGGTATGTAAAGGATAAAAATATTGAATGAATCGACTTGAAGAGACATATTCCGGGCCTCCTAATGGAAGCAATCAGTTTTTCTTAATGGCGTATTGTTCCTAAAAATGTTAAAGCATCGATGGACGAAATTAGTTTTTTCTAAATGGGGAAATTGAAGAAGAATCTACATTGAACAACCGCATGATTTCAGCTTTGTCGAACACGTAATTGAAGTGTACCGAAGAAGGCTTTGTATGGTCTAAATAAGGCTCCTAGAGAATGGCAATTTCAGATCGGATAAGCATCTCAGAGTGCGCAAGGGTCCAGAAAAGGAAGTGCAAACAACGTCCCTACATTAAGGTAAGCTGGCGTAATATTTTATTAATTGAAGTTTATGTTGATGATATTATTTTGCAGTGATGATGACAAAGTTGTCTTAAATTTGCAAAAGACATGCAAGAGGAATTGAAATGTCATTACTTGGAAGATTCCTTTCTTTCTTGTGGACTTTATATCGCCAAAGCAACCAAGGAATTTTTATTTCAAAACCAAGTATATCAAATAAATGCTAAAGAGGTTCGGAATGGAAGATTGTTAAATCAAGATTACCCCATGCAAACCAAGCCAGTAAAGTTGGAGCAAAGATGATGATTCAAAGTCTATAGATCGAGTCACATAGGTCAATGATTGGTAGCCTACTGATATGTGACAACATCTAGACCGCATGTAGTCGCGCAAGTTGGACAGTGGCATGATTTCAAGCGCTGATCAGCTGAATCACATGTATTAGCAAGAAAGAGGATCTTCGGATATCTCAAAGCGAAATGAAGAGTTTTGGATTATGGTGACCAAAAGCGAAAAGATTCATCACTTTATGGACTAAGCACGCAGATGCGACAAGGTGTTGTATCGGATGACCTATCAAGCAACTAATGGAGCAAAGAGACCACTTAGGTGAGTGTTTGGTATCATGGCTACAAGAAACAATCATCGGTATCCTCATCTACAACCAAGGCATTGGCAAAGAACAACATGTTGCAGCATAGGTTCTTTGGATGAAAACAAACTTTATCACGATATACAAAGTTGAGTATGATGAGCCCATTCCAACATATTGCGATAATACAAGTGCGCCATCGATCTCAAAAAACCCGGCGGATGTTCTAACAAGCACACATTCCAATCAAGTATCACTTTCTACGGAACATGCTGCGTAAAAGAACATCCGAGCTGAGTATGTGGGCACAAAAGAACAAGTGCGACATCTTTATAAACCACTTCCACGAAGCCTTGAATATATTCGCCAAAGACTTGAGTTATTTCTACTCCAAAAATGAATTATTTTGAATGTTTATCTTATATGTCTTAGATGTACACGGTGAAGCACCATAAGAGGATAGTCTTCAGGGGAAGCAGCCCCCTGATGAGATACCTGCCATTGATGACAAAGGGAGAGATCATCAGATGTAGAGGACGAGGCATGGTTCCAGTGGATCAGATTTATCATACGCAGAGGACGTGAGGCATGGTTTCGTGGGGAGCATGAGTGATATGATTTCGTTGTTGCATCGTGGTTGCCATCAATGCCAAAGGGGAGATTGTTGATTAAGGTCATTGGCTGGCTACAACCCTTGAAGAAAGACCCATAATAAAGTTTTGGGTAATGGACCCAATAGTGTTTGATGTAAACAGACTCATTATTGTTTTTTCATGGTTGATAAGAAGCTAATATGGATTAACTCCAAAGTGATCCACTTATGGTGAAAGCCTCAAGGTGAAGACGCCAGGAGTAAGAGAACCCATGCTTTTGTCTATGGAACAGTCAGATGAAGGAAAGTGACCATAGGGAAAATATCCTAGATGGATATTTTGTTATACATTACCTAAGTGGTATGTGGAACGCCACATACCCTCACTGCTAGAGAGTTATGGCCATGAGAAGTTGGAGACCCTGTGTTTGGGTAATGGACCCAAGTTTGTTTGATGGGTACGGTATGATTTATGATATATATTTTCAGATAATACTATTCTCATATGGATAAGTACACATGCCATTTCTGTTTGGTATGTAGAACGTCACATAACTCCTCACTGCCTGAGAGAGTTATGGTCATTCTACTGCTGAGGACCCTCATATGTCACTCCAGTTCCCAAAGGTCAAAGTAATCAAAGTGGTTTAAGAGATTTTAAAAGGTAAAATAATAAAGTGAAGGATGAGTGTATTATAATTCAAAGTGAATAATAAAAATAATTATTTCAATAATAAACTTAATGAGAAATTAGAAGTGGACCCAACCCTAAAATAAGGAAAGGGCCAAGTGACCTAGAATATATTTTAAGGAAGCTAATGGAGAGTATAACAAGAGGAAAGGCTCTCTCATTTTGAAACACGCTGAGAATATTGAATATATAGGTGTTTGAGGTTTAAAAAAATGATATCTAAGCCGAATTTTTTTGAGGAAAGTGAAGAAAAGGCCGAAATGCAAGGAAGGATAAATCTCTTTGATGGTGCTTGGTTAAAGGGTTATTTTCAGTCATCTCACCATTTCGACATAACTTTTTTCTATAATGATTCAGGATCTTGAAATTTCTATAAGTGAGAAAACATATCCAAGTATCTTGGTTAAAAATTCAGCTTGTGTGTCACTATTTTTTGAGCTACACTCTGTGAAAATAGGGTTTAGCCTACCTGAAACTAGTCAAAATCAAAATGGTAAAAGGTCATAACTTCTTTCCATAACAGATTAAAATTAAGAGACCAAATGTGTTGGTTAGGGTACAATATTTTAGTATGCTGTGTAATAGGCTTAGATCATTTAATCAAATATTTTCTGCGGGGCAATCTCTACAAGGTCACTCTCAGACAAGCCAATTCAACAAGGTATGCCATTTTTTGCTATAACTCCTCGAGAGGTTCCAAGTAGTGCCACTTGGAGGAATTGCATAAACACTTAATAACATTGTGTAATGGGCCAGACTATGCATTACAAGTTTAAATTTATGATTACTTCAAGTAGGGGTTGTCACTAATCCAAACTAGGCATGTGAGACTAAAGAAAGTTTGATGAAATGTTGTCTCTTTGTCAAGTAGCTAAGGAAGGCCTGGTGAATTTGATCAGATACACCAAAGCTCATTACAGAGCCACAAATCAGATTTTTGATGATGAATTGATGAGGGCTGCTGAGGTACATGTTGAGTACATGGTTGGAGACAAGTGTTGATGAGCTGGCATACAGCGAGGTGTATATAGGGTTGATGATTTGGCACATAGTTGATGATTACAGGCTGATGAGTAAAGGAAACATGATTGGTAAGATACTTGGTACATGGTTGGATGCACTTATTTATAAGGCTGCTGATTACAAGATCAAGGTATGGCTGATGGCACTTGTTTTATACATGTTGACATGTGCTGGTGCATGGTTGATGCACTTTGTTTGTGGCATGTGTTGACATATGTTGATGGCATGGTTGATGCATGGTCTGATTTATTACATTGTGCTCATAACTAGAGTATCTCACAAGTGATAGTGTGACAATGGTTCCATCATTTTACTTATATTTCATGGTGGCAGGACGAGGCAATGACATGTTGTTGTAGTCACCTTCCGGTTTTAGCCGGAGGACATTGGGGGTTGCAGCCTCCTCCTGGTTGTAGCCAGAATTGGGGAGTTGCAGCTTCTAAAGTTGTAGCCTGAGAAACTGGGGGGTTGAGCCTCCTTCCAGCTGCAACTAGAAAAAAGGAGTTATGCTTCCAATGAATGTAATTCTTCAAGACACATAAGAAAAGCATTCCATGGTTATATTCCATTTGGGTTTCCACGAAACACCTGTGTACTATGTCCGTGGTATGATTGTTCATTTGTTCATTAAGCTTATTTACTCTCACAGTTATTGGATAATGCTTCATTGATATAACACTTGGATTATATGGTTAAAAAAGGGATTAATTGCTCTATTATCGTATTCATCCCCCCTCTCAAGAATCCAACAGAGGTACATGGGTTCATTGACATCCCAATACTCAAAAGAAACTTCACCTCATGAAAATTTGAAACAATAGATGCATTTGATACAATGTAAAATGTATCTATGATATTTCTATCATTATGAAGATCATTCAAACCTCTTGATCATCATGAAAAATACTTTCTTCCATGTAAAATTATTCATCACAAGTATGCTCTTTGTGACAAGCAAAGTCTTTACAAAGCAAATAAAACTCATCACAACATTTTTTCATAAAGATGTTCAACAAAAAACACTCATAAAACAAAATTAAAAACAACATGAAACTCAAAGAGTTACGATATTGGAACTGGAAGAGATCATCACTACCACGAAGCCATTCTCTCTAATGAGTACCAAAAGATTGATCTGTTGATCCCTGCGAACAATTTGAATTCAATGAATAGAATAATGGAAATATAGCAAGTGTTCAATTGGTACTTCCCAATCTTCTCCTTTTCTGAATAGGAAGGAACCCTTCCCATTCATCTCTACTAAGTATTGGATTTGGAAAATCAACTATATTTGAAAAATCACATTAAGCATACCTTTGAGATAAAATCTTGTCCATTTCAAACTAATGGAGTCACCAATGGATCTCTGAACAATGGAGTCTCCATGGTGAAAAGAAACAAGCCTAAAAGTGTCTATCAGCCCACCATCCAAAGCTAGATATTTACTTTGTCAGCTCCTCCCAGGGAAAATACTTTGTGTCTCCATCCTATTAATGGAACAAAAATATGTTAGTCCCTAAAGTTTCCAAATTGATTGCCAAGGGAAATCTAGGTAATCACTGCTATTTCATTGGCTTTTTTTGACACTCTTCACACTTAGAAGGTGAGTGAGTGTGGGGCTTTTTTTCACAAAAGTTCCCTCATTACACAAAACTCATTAGTTAGCATTCAACATTTATTCATTACTCATTGCTGTCATTTATAACCAGTTAGATGTGAACACATATCAACAATATATATCAGCAATATATCATCAAAAAGTTATCACCACAAGTCATCACCACAAGGAACTCAAAGAACACAAGATGTATGTACAATTTTTATTTTTATTATGAAGTAGAATCCTTGGGGTTTATCAGCAACAACTAAATAGAGTACAACTCTACAATAGCACCAACTCTATATGCAAGACTTAACTTACATCCTCAACACCAACTGAGTTAAGGCAACAATTCTTCACATATATCAATCTGTCACAGGTACGTGACCTGTCAGTAGTGCAACCCGCATGTGTACGTGCCTTGGCTCACTACAACCCGCGTATGTATGTGGCCAATCTATAATGAAACATGCGTATACTTTTGAGCAACTAGGGTTTTTCTTTGCTTTGCATGCTCAGATATTCTGCTCCTTGCAATCACATTCTCTTTTTTCTTTCACTGTCCAAACTGACCACTAGCCAGTCACACCACATCCAAGCTCTCCAATAGATTATTCATGCTTCTTAATCATACAATATAAATGCTACTCAAACATGTGTAAACAACCAGTATATTATAACCATCATATCAATACTGAATCATAAGAGTGCTACTCACTCCATCAAATAACTCAAACCATTTCATAACAACCATACCAAGAATGCCTTAAGAATTCACTTAACCTATTTTCCATATTTTAGGGTTAACCACTTTCCATAAATAGAAAGTTCTCCAACACTTTATCATTTAAATATTCCTTCTTGATTTTGTCACCTTACTTTATCATTTAAATAATATTTATTGATTTTGTCACTTCTCTTTATTATTTAAATAATCCAACTTGACTTTATCATTTAAATAATAATTTCTTCTTTGCAAGCTCTTTGACTTATTTGACCTTTTGGGGCTTCAAGCCAACATATGAGGGTCCTCCAACTTCATAAGGCCATAACTCTCAAACCATGAGGAGTTATGTGACATTACACATACCACCGGAAATGGCATGAAAAGCACTATCCATCTAGGATAGTTTCACCAATAACTTCACTGATCTTCATCTCATTATTCCACACTCAAGAATGGGTCCTCCAATCATACTTCAAGGATAACTCAACTTTAAAGCGTCTTCCCGTGAGGTATTTCACCATAAGGGGGCCACTTTTGAGTTCATCCATTTGTGCACCTTATCAACCATGATAATACCATTACATGAATCCAACTATGCATCATGTATCAAGGAAACCACATCGATCCATCTTCATCATGTATTAATGACAACTCATTGATCCATCTTCACCTATGCATCGTATCAATGAAAACTCATTGATTCATCTATCCATTCTCATTACATCAAGACATAAATCAATCAATCACTTGACATTGATCAATCACTTGACATAAATCAATGACATAAATCAATCAAACCACAATCAAACCATTTGCATCAATGACAACATGATCCAACAAACTCCCCCTTTGGCATTGATGGCAATACCAACATTGATGTCAAAACCAATCATTCATGTAAACATGTATACAAGGCATGCTCTACATCAATAGTCATCAATCATATCAATATGAATATCTCTCCCCATTACTAATCATCAATCACATCAATGTGACCATCTCTCCCCCTTTGACATCAATGGAAAAGGGCCATTCTCCTCTTGGGGGTGCTCCTCCTACTTGTGCTCTCCTTGGGGCTACTCCCCCTGTCTGAATTCCTTTGATATTCCTCTGAATAATATCTCAACTTTTGAACAAGGGATATCACTCTAATGCAATTCTGAAGATACATTGCTCATAATCCCCCTGTGCCCATTGCTCCCCCTGGAACTATGACTTTGTGCTCTTTCTTCAAGTATATGGCTATTTTCTCCTCCTAGAATCATGGGAAGAAGAATGACTCCCCCTATGGGTACGTGTTGGGGTCTAAAGATGTCCTAAAAAAAACTTAGTTTTAACATTAATTTATCAACCCGAGGATTCGTCTTTTATCTCAAGAACATCAACAAAGTCTATGCAGATAGCTTGTAGAGGCTGAAATCGCGTAGCTAAAGAAAACCCGAGTTTATCCACAATCAAGTTCCTCAAATGTTCATTTAAATATTCTAAGATTAAGATCTTATTTAATAGAATTGAAATCTAATTGCTAACATGTTGTGAATGAAAAGGAACTAACTAACCTACTAAATTCATTTAACTGAAAAGCAATGACTGAATTTGAGTAAAGACTTGCAGAATTGACTATTAACTAGGAATTGAATTGCTGGAAAGGAAATAGAAAACTATTCTAATAGAAAGAAACTGCAATTGTAATCTAATCGTAAGGAACAATAATCATAACTGAATGGAAAGGAAAAACAATTGTAACTTTAACTAAAAGGAACGACAATTGTAACCTATTCGAAAGGAAAAACTAATGCGAATCTTAAGTAAAAGGAACAACACATATGAAAACGTGAGGAGTTGTCAAGAAGAAAACCACAGTAATGGAAATTGGAATCAACAATCATTAACACTCGAGAGATATCTATCTTCTGTGTGCAAACCGTATGGAATCATTAACACACTTATGCATTTGTTTTAACTATTGTGAAAGGGAATTGAATTGTAAAATATAAATTAGACTGAACATAAATCAAACTGATACAGTTACAGCTGAAATAGTAGCTCCTATAGACTGGGCCCTTGGTCCTTAGAAGCACTGCTACAAGAAACTCAGTTTATAGAAATGGTGAAAACAATCAAATATTTTATTAACTTCATAGCTAGTACATCATTCACAAAAACAACTTGTGCAGAGTAACTCTGAGTCTGAATACTTGAACGTAATTCTTAGATTGTCTTTTCAGATCTATTATCCTCTATATATACAATAATCTGAGTAAATCAAGCCATCCTGAGGATCGGAATATCCTCAGGATTGCTTTACTTATTATAACGTTACAATATAGAAAACCGAAGAATCTTTAAAACTTCTTTTGCGCCAAAAGTCCTCAACCTCCAATGGCTCACGCATCTTCAAGATATCCTTTGCTATTTCAGTTTTGACAATATTTAACCAATCCTGTAACAAAATCAAACAATTTCAACCATATTTTAGAATTCATTCATCATGACTTTAGTAATATTACTAGAAGACATATTAATCATTTTCCATTCTATTTATCCCTAATTCACAGAAAAGTCACTCAAGATTGTATCACAAACTGTATAAATAAGGAGGATATTTGTACCTTTTTCATAACCCAACAATATGTATCCCCCTATATTCTCTAGAAGATGAACAATATGCTACCATATGCCGATCTTTGGACCTATTTATGCATCAAACTCATGCCATACCAACCATCATGAAACAAAATATATGTCAACAATAAAATATAGAATCATGAGTAGAACATCACCCAAGTACATCATGTACCAATTGTGCACCCATCATGCACAACACCCATGTAGAACAACAATGTCCATCAATACCATACAATGTTCCATAAGATCTCATCAGTGGAATGTATCAACCATATGCCAACATGTGCATATCCCAATATGCCAACCAAGTGCATCTATCAATATGCCTCCAAGTGTCATAACCATGTATCTCATTGTTGTTCTAATCAAGTAATACCAATGGTGTACTATCATCAAGCATATGCCATCCATGAGTGTACCAAACATGCATATCAACATGTATCACCTCTTG
>SNQJ01S0077462.1:45203-60033 GCA_010110895.2 Picea sitchensis | reverse complement strand
GTACTGTTGATCGAAAGAAGTCATCAGTTTCATTCATATGGTCTCTGTGGTTTCATGATGAAGATGATAGTCTAGGATTGGTTAGATTGTGATAGGTTGCTTAGAGATATTGTGAGAGGTTAGTGATAAGTTAGTGATAGGTTGAAGCATCACAAAGCGAAGAAGCAGAGATCGCATCTCTACGTTTACCTCTTTCGGGGCGGGATGGGGAGTGAGTAGAAGCAGCCGTAGGGTATCCATCCAATGGCCGAGCCGAGCATTGAAAGAAAGTCCCCATTGAGCGGTTGAACCATAGGAGAAAACTAGTCGTCCCCAGTGTGAGGTTGGTCTCGGAGACCTAACCAGGAGATCTAGCCATAGCATCCATATAGAAGTCTCTAAGTAAGTTCCTCCTTTCTTTCTACTTGAGCTACAACGAAGAATCTGAAAGTTGTCTATTTATCATACAAAAATATCTCTTAGATTAACTATCAATTTAAAACATGAAAATAAATATCAAATAAACGGAGAAAAATAAACAAAAATACCTCTTAAGTTAACTATCAATTAAAAATTTGAAAATAAATATCAAATAAAAGGAGAAAAATAAATGGTAAGTTGTACACAATTTTTTTTCTGAAGCAAGCTTATTATAGTATAAGTCCATAGAAACCAATTTAATTTATCATACAAATAATCTGGATAATGATAATACATCTCTCATTTGATATACAATCCATTTTCAAGTAATTAGAGTTATGGAAATAATTGAAATAAAACTAGAGTATTGGAATTTATTAAATTTAACAAAAATGAAATCATACAAAATTGAAATTACTCCAAATAAATTTGCCAAAAAATTTGGGTCTTCAAAATTTAATTCAAACTTATAAAAATAATTTTCTATTTCCAACCCCTTCTCCTTCTCCTAAATTACAGTAAATATCAATGAGATCCTAAAATTAAGAACAATTTCCTCCTTTCCTTTTTCCTTCAACTGATTTTCTAAGTTTCAACTTAATTTAACCATCCACTTTGAGTTGAGAGAAGGGGTCTCCTGCATTGGATATAGATTATTTATTGACGTTATTCTCTATTTATTTGATGAAGGATTTCCATAGAGTAAACTTAGATTCTTACTGACTTTATTCTCTACTTATTTGATGAAGGATTTCCCTAGAGTAAACTTATGGGTGAAATTAGAGGTGGATGAGGAATCTCCTCATTCTATTGGAGATTGTAATTACAAGTCGGTGAGATCTTCACATCACCGCCAATTTTTCTATGAGTCGAAATCTGTTAGTAGTCAAAATGTCAGCGAGACAGTCTGACAAGTCTGCAAGTGTAAAGTCGCATACTTACTCAAAAATCAGTCGGGAAGTAGGAGAACTATAAATGAAGTTGAATTCTATCTTCTCTAATCAAATTAAGTGGTTGAAAAGTCAGTCATAATTATGGTTGAGTTAAATATTGAGTCGATCGTAGCTTCTGTAGGAAGACACATTCAGAGTATATAATAGTATGAGTCGCTTCAGTTAGTCCAGAGAGAGAGATGATGAATAGATAGAGACATAGAGAAAAGGAGAGAAGGATGCAGAGAAGCAGTTCAAGAACCAACAACAGCTAAAGAGTTAACAAAATAAGTATCAGAGTTGGAGCTCATTTTGTCACTGTATTTTGTAATCCGAGCGCATTGCGTCGAAGTTCATTAATATCAAGTATTTTTTTTTTTTGACAAATTTTTGTGTTATTTCTCTATTATATTATGCATTCGTAAGTTGTTCTACTTAGTGTGTGTATTCACAGCGCACAAAAATCTAGTAGTCTGTGCACTGTGCAGTGATCTTGAGAACTCTACCGCGTAGCCTGTTTGGTGCGCAGTATTTTAAATTGCGTTGCACAGAGTAGACTGAGCCCATCCCCCACTCTTCGTCCTTCAATTTGGTATCAGAGAAGGTTCTATTAGAACGATTTTGTCAGAGCAGAAACTCTGTTGAAAGTAAAAAAATGGCTTCTACCTCAAATTTGCAACCTCCCACTTTTACACGCAAGAACTATGAGATGTGGTCCTTGACCATGAAGGCTTTGTTCCGAGGTCAATATGTATGGGAGATAGTCGAAAATGGTTATGTTGAACTAACATATCAGGAAACATATAACGCCCTCACACAAGCTGAGAAAAATGTCTTGAAAGAACAAAGAAAGAAGGATGGAAAGGCGTTGTTTTACATACATCAAGCCATGCATGAGAGCATACTTCCAAGAGTTGCATTAGAAAAGAAAGACAAGGAAGCATGGGACACATTACAAAATTCTTATCAAGGTATGGATAAAGTAAAGACTGCAAAACTTCATATTCTTAGAAGAGATTTTGAAACTATGTCAATGAAAGAATTAGACATTGTAGATTCATTCTACACACAAGTAATATGACTGATAAATCAGATTAAGTCTCATGGTGAAATCATAGAAGACAGAAAAGTTGTTGAGAAAGTTCTTAGGAGTCTTCCTCCTAAATTTGATACTCTAGTTGTAACTCTATAAGAAGGAAAAGATCTAAGTCAGTTTAGTCTAGATGAACTGCAAGATTCCCTTGTCAGTCATGAACATAGATTGAACAGGTCAAATATGTCATTAGAATTTTTTTTTTCCACACAATCATCTATAATATGTGGAAGAGGAAGGGGGAGAGATAACTCTAGAGGTAGAGGAAGAAGTTCGGACATAAGTGGATGCAGTAGAAATCCTGGAAACACTGGTGGAAGAGGTCAAAACCCAAGTACCAGCCAGTCAACTTGTCAAAAAATTGACAAATCAAAGATTCAATGCCATTACTGTAAAAAGTGTGGACATTATGCATATGAGTGCAGAAAGAGACAGTATAATCAGAACAAGCAAAGTCAATATCAGTCACATAGCGCAAATAACCAAACTCGCCCTATGTTTATGGCATACGGTGTAGTTGTGCCTAGTGCAAAAGAAATACCTAATATAGTGTCACCAGTTGAATGCAATGTTGTTCAAGCAAGCGCATGTGACATATGGTATTTAGATTCAGTCTGTAGTAACCACATGACAGGAAACATAGAACTATTTTATAGTTTGGATGACTCAGTCCAAACCAAGATTACACCTGGAACAGATATCCAAGTCACTGTCTTAGGCAAAGGCAGTATAAATATTTTAACCAGACAAGGAGAAGAGAGAGTTATGTCTGATGTGTATTATGTTTATGGTCTAAATCATAATTTGATGAGTACAGGACAACTATTACAAAAAGGATACAAATTCTACATGGAACATAATCACTGTGTGATTATGGATAAAATCCCAAGCAATATTCTTATTGAAAAAATCCATATGACAAGTAACAGAATGTTCTCATTGACATTAAAGCCAGTCAAGAAGAAGAACACAGTGCAAATTGTTGACAAAATAAAAGGTGCTTAGTTAGAAATTGCATTTACAGTAGAGAGTGTGCGCAATACTAATGAAGAAAATAGTGTGCGCAATATCAAGAAAGGAGAAAATGACACAGAAATGAAGGCAACTTTCCAATCTGAAACACAGGATATCTCATGGCTATGGCATTTCAGATTTGGACATTTGAACATTGGAGGTCTGAAACTATTACACACAAAGGATATGGTAAACGGCTTACAATTGATTGAAAAACTAGAAAGGATATGTGAAGGTTGCATATTTGGCAGGCAACACAGAGAATCGTTTCCATTCGGTACGTCTTACAGAGAAAATATCCACTGGAAATAATACATTCAGATATTTGTGGACCAATGCAAACTTTTTCTATAGGAGGCAGTACTTATTTTCTAACATTCATTGATGATTTCTCAAGAAAGAGATGGATTTATTTTCTAAAGCATAAATATGACGCATTGGGTTGTTTTCAGCAGTTTAAATAACTTGTGGAGAAATAGAGTGGTTATTACATCAAGTGTCTAAGAATGGATAGAGGAGGAGAATTCATGTCACGATAATTTCATAATTTTTGTAAAGATCATGGCATCTACAAGCAATTTACCATGCAATACACACCACAACAGAATGGTGTTGCAGAAAGAAAGAATAGAACCATCATGGAAATTGCCCGCAATATGTTAACAACCAAACATTTTTCAAATGATTATTGGGTTGAGGCAGTAGCAACTGTAGTATACATGTTGAATAGATGTCCGACAAAGAGTGTGGAGAATAGAATTCCTCAGGGAGCATGGACAGGATCAAATCATAATGTGGTGCATTTAAGAGTTTTTGGTTACGTCGCATACGCACATTTTCCAGATGAATTGAGAAATAAGTTGGACAACAAAGGACATAAATGTATATTTGTTGGGTATTCTGAAGAAACAAAAGGATACAAGCTGTATGACCCAGTTGCAAGAAAATTCATAATCAGTTGCGATGTTCAGTTCGTAGAGAATGAAGCATGGGATGGAGCCATAGAAAAGATAGTAAAGATAATTGACACAATGGAGCATAATCATGCAGAGGATGAAGTGTTTCAAACACCATACACAGGTTAGTGCGTAGCTCCGTCTACACCTAGCAATGAAACACAAATTACCAGGTAGAATAATCCAGTAAGAACAACAAGTGCCCAGTCTACACCTAGAGTGCACCAAACACCAACAAGCAGTCCGAGTACTTCTACATCTCCAGATCCAACATTAGCAAGGCTCTTACCAAGAAATACAAGAATTATGCGCGGCATCTATAATGAAGACGCAAAAAATTCATTCTCAGTTTTTTCTCTGTTTTCACAAATAAATGATCCATTAATTTTTGAAGAAGTTGTCAAAGAAGATGTATGGGCACAAGCCATGGATGAAGAAATTAGATGCATAGAGAGCAATCAAACATGGAAATTGGTAGATGTACCTGATGATAAGGATGACATAAGTGTCAAGTGGATTTATAAAACCAAGCAAGATGCAGAAGGAAAAGTACAAAAGTACAAGGCAAGATTAGTTGTGAGAGGCTTTACACAACAACCTGGAATTGATTACAATGAAACATTTGCACCTGTTGCGAGCATGGAAACAGTCATAATCGTGTTAGCAATTTCCACGCAGTACAAATGGCCAGTTTATCAGATGGATGTTATGAGGTTCCATGACAAGAAAAAAAAGTATACAGATTAAAGAAAGCACTGTATGGATTAAAGAAATCTCCGAGAGCTTGGTACAATCGCAAAGATTCCTATCTCACACAGAACGGATTTTAGAGAAGCGAAAATGAACCAACATTGTACATCAAATCAAATCAACAAGGTAATGTGTTAACTGTTTGTTTATATGTGGATGATTTGATATTTACAGGTAATTTTGGCATAGAAGAGTTCAAGTCAGTCATGAAGGATGAATTTGAAATGACTGATTTGGGGATAATGAGTTATTTTTTGGGAATAGAAGTGCACCAGTCCAAAACTGGTATATTTATCTCACAGTCCAAGTATGTGCATGAAATATTGAAGAGATTCAATATGGTGAATTCAAAAGCAGCACCAACACCTGTCATAACAGGATTGAAGTTAAGAAAGGAAGATAAAGGGTCCAAAGTGGATCACACACTGTTTAAAAGACTGGTAGGAAGTCTTATGTATCTAATAGCAACAAGACCTGATATTATGTATGGAGTGAGCCTAATATCAAGGTTCATGGAAACTCCAAAAGAATCACATTGGAAAATGGGAAAGAGAATCCTGAGATATTTGAATGGAACAAAATATTTTGGCATAAAGTACTCCACTTCAGAAAATTTCAAACTCATTGGATACACTGACAGTGATTGTGGAGGCAGTATTGATGATAGGAAAAGTACCTCTGGGTACACATTTCATTATGGAATAGGTATGGTATCATGGGCATCAAGGAAGCAACCCATAGTGACACTTTATTTAGCATAAGAAGAGTATGTTGTAGCCACAAGTGCAACTTGTCAAGTAGTATGGATGAGAAGGATGTTAAGAGATTTGTTGAAGGAACAACAAGAACCAACTACAATGTTTTGTGACAACAATTCAACCATCATGTATTCAAAGAATCATGTGTTTCACAAGAAAACCAAGCACATTGATACAAGGTATCATTTCATTATAGAATTGGTGAATAAAAAAGAGATCTTCTAAGAATCAAAAGAACAAATTGCATACATTTTTACAAATTCTTTAGAAAGAGATGCATTTCAACATCTGCGTAGTAGTCTAGGAGTCCGTGCAGTAATAGATGAGTGATAGTAAAATGAAAACTCAAATTTTGATGTTATTTTCTTTTGTAAACTCCACCAACTTATAATTAAGGGGGAGTGTTGGAGATTGTAATTACAAGTCGGAGAGATCTTCACGTCGCCGCCAATTTGTTTGTTAGTCAAAATCTGTCAGTAGTCAAAATGTCAGTTAGATAGTCTGAGAAGTCTACACGTGTAAAGTTGCATACTTACTCAAAATTCAGTTGACAAGCAGGAGAACTATAAATGAAGTCGAATTATATCTTCTCGAATTAAATTAAGTGGTTGAAGAGTCAGTCGTAATTATGGTTGAGTTAAATGTTGAGTCGATCTTAGCTTCTGTAGGAAGACACATTCAGAGTATATAATAGCCTGAGTTGCTTCAGTTAGTCCAAAGAGAGAGATGATGAATAGATAGACATAGATAAAACGAGAGAGGGATGCAGAGAAGTAGTTCAAGAACCAACAGAAGCTGAAGAGTTGACATAAGAAGTATCAGAGCTGAAGCTCATTTTGTCACTGTATTTTGTAATCCGAGCGCACTGCGCCGAAGTTAATTAATATCAAGTATTTTGTGTTTCTGACAAATTTTTTTGTTATTTCTCTATTATATTCTACATTCATAAATCGTTCTACTTAGTGTGTGTATTCACAATGCACAACAATCTAGCAGTCTGTACATTGTGCAATGATCTTGAGAACTCTATTGCGTAGCCTGTTTGGTGCACAGTGTTTTAAACTACGTTTCTTAGAGTAGACTGAGCGCATTCCCCCCTCTTCGTCCTTCACATTCTTGCAAAGGTAGAGTTTCTTGGAAATTTCTTTATGTTTCAACTTGAATTTCAAGAGAAAGATTTCAATAGTCTTTGAAGACTCTATCATTTTGGAAATGAATTCTTTTATTTCTTCTACATCCCATAAATTAAGTTGGGTGATTCCACATGAGAACTTATTTGGTGGTTAATATCTACAATACAATTTGATAAATTTATTTCTTGGCCAAGAGATTGAACATGGGGCATCTCATGATCTTCAATAATCTCTAGAGCCAAATCCGAGAGATCTCATAAATTCTTACTGGTTTCCTTGATCAAATCCCTTGAAAAGTCACAATTGGTTCACCAAGAGTATATAGTGAGGCTTGCACTTGCATTTTCTCCTCATCGGTAATTTTGGAACAACCTTAAGGCGCATTATTATCTTTAGCTTCCCATACATTTATTTTCTCAAAATAATTATCAACAACTTTATATTTCCCATATTGCATTTTTTATTCTTCACTGAATTTCAACAATTGGTCATGTTGTCATTTGATTTCATTCAGCTTAGCATAAAATACTTCTTGAAGAGAAGATAATTTATCACTTATATCAATGGATTTTGTTTTGATGATTTATGTGTTCTCTTGTCTCACAATTAACTCATTAATTTTGGTCATAGAACATTGATTTGATCCTCATGGCTTTTGATCATTTCTTTCTTTTCTTATTGGAGTCCAAATAATTGCTCAACATGTTCTATTTTGATATCATTTTCTTTAGTTCTGAGTTTTTCAATGGTATCCATAGATACCTTGTTTTCTTCGATCAACCGATCCATTTGGGATGGGTGTTCTATGGACAAGATGGATTCTATAGAATTTAACTTCTCTTGCATTTCTACTACTTGCTTATTTTCCTTTCTTAATCAGGAAGTGAGTTTGCTAACATACCATTTGTTTTCATCAATAAAGGATCCTAAGGAATCAACAACCTCTTCTGCAAATTGTTCCTCATTCAAATGTGTTTCATTCCATAGTTGAACCAATTCATGTGACGTTTCTTTAGGCTATCTTGTTTTTCTCTTATTGTTTTGACAATCGTTTTTGTTGTATCACTAAAAATATAAGTATTAGAGGCAATACAGTTTCTTGAATAGGTTGAAATCTGTCAAGATCAAAGGTTGCATATATTAACCTACCATATGATAGAAGTAATTAGGGTGTTATCAATGGAATTGATAGTTGTAATGATTGTTAAATGGGTGTGTTCAGTACCTTGGGTGATATTGCATCATTTACTCCCTTCAATAGATTTCTCAAGAGTCTATGATGTTGCTTTGTATTGAGTATTTTATATTGTATCTTCACTATATTTTTTTTTATCATCTCTCCCTTTAACACTATCATCTTGATTCTGTTTATCAATAAATGTGTCACTAAATGAAATATTTTGATTTTTTTCTATATCTGACTCTGACTGTGCATCCTCTTCTTCATCTGCACTTCCTTGTATAATTCCTTTATTTTCACTTTTTTCTATCAAAAACTCCTTCTTTCTATTAAAATGCCAATCCAAAAATTCTTGTATCTTGGGACTATTATTCAAATCCTGAATTTTTTGGTAAACTTCTTGATAATTATGATCTCTCTAAAAAACAATATTAAATGGATCATCCTCATGATTATAAACTTTGACAAGTCTAACCACGCTACAATGCTTTTTAACCAGACCTATTGGGTCATGCATTTTAAAATTTCCTTGAGCTAATTAAATTACCTCAAGTTGTTCATATTCTTATAACAAATGTTTGGAATTCAGTAAGGAATAAATCCTCAATGACATAGGAAAAGACAACCACCACTTCTTTTGACTTTTTGATAGGAAGCAATAATACCAATGAATACAATATGATATAATGTCTCTCTAATCACCATTCTATCTGAAACATATCTCGGAAAAATGTGAGGTGCTCCTTCACAACCATAGATTCTAATGTAAGAAATTTTTTCATCAATGAACTAGTCTCCAATTTCTTTGATAATATTCATGGCTTCTTGAGTAAACCTAGGAGTTGGTTGATTTTTTAAATCGATGTGACAAGGAATCATAATGTGATTCCAGAATTCATAAAAATGGTCTTTGTGGCTTACTTCCCTTAACTTAGAACAATGCATATGGACTAGACCTTGAGAAGGAGACCATTTCCAAGACAACAAACCAAAACAAGTAATTGTAAAGACTGCATCTATGAAGTAACCAGACATGAAAAACCCTAGGAAATATCCTAGTGGTGCCTCTTTTGATTTCTTTACTCCTTGACGGGTATTAGCATAAAGAATATGGGCTCAATTAAAAATTTATCCTTTTAAAACCTAGTGAATGAGGGGAACCCATCCAAGTTTAAACTTCAAATAACCCTTTTCAACATACAATCGAGAGAGCTTAATGGAAACTAACATAGGAGGTTTTTTCAATATCTGGATAGGGTATATACTAGTATGAAATTATCTTAAAAGTAGAAGTATCATCCCACCACTCCTTAGTTAAATCACCCATTTGAATTTCTTGTTTTTTAACTTCCTTTTAAATGAAAATTTGGATAAAATTATCATCCAAAACGACTTTAACTATCCCTAACTTGTACATATTGGAAATATCCTCTGGCTTAAATGACCCAGTAAATTTACTTGTAGAATTTACAATTGTACAAGTAGAGATACAAGTGTGGGAAATAATCCACCGTACCATGTCATAACAGGGAAAGGTAGAATATCTAGTTGTTATTCTATGTATATTGGATTTTTTGATATCTTCAAGGTCATCAATGTCGGACTTATATTCATCTGTGAAATCTCCATCTTTGATGAATTTGTAGATTTCTCTCAATTCCATGTTATTATTGACTCCAATTTTATACTAGGTGTCTAAGTAGAAAGATGAATTTGGTTTTATTTCTATTTCGTCCTCCTCGTCTTTCTCTTTGTTTTCTTTCCCCTTCCTAATCATCCTGTCCTACAATTAGAAAGAAATAAAACGTTGGAATTTGATATATACAACATTAAATCAGTAATATAAACGATGTTTTGAAACCCGGTACTAACCATCAAAGTCCTATGAATAAAAATGTGTCTTTTACTTTCTAAAATTCACGGAATTTTGATATTGAAAGCTCACATTAATGTGTGAAATAAAAAACATAATGAAATGGTATGCATTTAACTAATATCATTTTTTGGGTTTATTTTGTATCACATCACATAGTAAATTCACTTTAATGCGCATTAAGGAGTGAACGTCTGAGCCATTAATCGAGAAAAGACAATCCATAATTTTGAAACGGAGAGGGAAAATTTGTAACTGCTTATCGGATTATTGGTAGTTTCATTTTCAACCAACTTATAAACACAATGATAGGCGCTCGGCTGGTGTGATTATGTTAAATGATTGGATTATTAGATACAACCTTGTGATTAACCGTGCCACCGGAGCCCCAGATCACTAGGCTATTTTGAACCATAACGTGATTTAATGAAAAAAAATACTAGTCCAATCAATGATTAAATAGTCCAGTGGATCACCGAATCACTGGGATATAAAGAGAAATATAGTAATTTTTTTTTTAAGAGAAAACAAGAAGCCTGACCCGACCACCATATCATCGGACCACTGGGAGATCAATTATTATTCAACCAATAACTTTTTTAAAACTAGCAGTGTATTTGGTTTAGATTTAAAGAATCTTATTAAGATGTCTAAGCTAGATCAAGATTTAACTAAAAAGACATTGAATATGAAAATAAAATAAATAAAATTGGAAGAGACTCATTAGTTTTATTCGAAAATTTTAGATAATGGGGGTTGTTGTATCAACCAAAACAAATGGCGACACATTGGAAGCATATGTTATCTATGTTATTAAAAGTATAGGGACTTTTGCTCATTTTATAGGTTATTCTTGGCTTAAAGTTTTCACTAGTTAGTTTATAAGTACAATACTCAATATATGAAAAAGATTAGATATTCATCATCAATACTCTTTGCTTATTATAAAATTTCTAAGAGAAAAAGGAAAAAATGGAGTTCATTATTTTGAAATAAGAAAATAAGTTTATAATCAGTTATGAAATTAAAACAAAGGCCTAATTTTTTATACAAACCTAATTTTTCACGCATCTGTTCTTCATCTTTCTTGAATCTTGCATTGCTTTGCTACCTATGAGTGTTCATAGTCTTGACGAAGATACCTTAATATCATACAAGCATTGTCACGTTTCCAATGAGTGTCCATAGTCTCAACAAGTTTAGTTGTACTTCCCACACTTACACTAGACTAAACCTAATGTTTTTCTCCCATTTCCCATTATTAGTAATGTCAATCTTATATTGTGACATTGATGAAGATCCTATAAAAATATTAGATAAAAAATTTCTTTCAAATGAATACTATAATTAAATATTTGATAACAAGTAAAAATTTCCTCTATAACTAGAAGTTACTAACTTATATCGAATGATCTGGTGAAAAAAAACTGAGAATGCCCTTACATATTTATAGTCGATATGTGCCTTCTGATGTGTAACCATGGTAAAGTGAATAATAACCACAAAAAACAAGAAACCCGAAACAAAACATAAAAATGTAAAAAACAAATTTTATAAATCACAAGAAACTATACAATATTTACAAATTTGTATTCAATAATAACGAAGAAAAACATTTTTTTAGAATTTGGCCACTCACGAGGAGGTTTTTTGTGTCCTTGTCTAATGATTCTTAAATATATGTTGAAGGGACATATTTTTTAGCAATTTGAAATGGTCGTATTCAAAAATGTTGAAACTTTATGTGTTTTCCTTTTTCTTCGTGATATTTGTCCCATTTCAAGACTAGATCTCCAAATTGAAATTCTTTTTTATCAATTGAATGTTTATCAATCCATTGTTTGATTATTGTTTGATGTTCAAGAATTTTTTTTTTTTTTTTTTTTCTCATTCTTCTTCAAACTTCATTAATGATTCTATTCTCATTTGCATATTTGGACATGATTCTTCTTTAACAAACTAAGCTAGTTGCAAAAAGGAAGAAAAATATAAGGAGGTAAGATATATTCTTTTTCATAGACAAGAAAATACGGTGAATTTACTAACGATTTTTTAGATGTTACTCTTTCTTCCCATAATGCATTCTAAATTTGTTTATTCCAATTCTTTTGGTGTTCATGAACAATCATTTTTAGGATTTGTATTAAATTTTTATTGGTGGACTATGCTAAGCCATTTCCTTGAAGGAAATAGTTTTCAGTATATTTAATCGTGATCCCTTTCTCAAAATCATATTTAGTTAATTTAATATATGAAAAATAAGATGCATTATCAAAAGCCAAAGAATTTTGAATGTGAAACCTGAAAATTATGAATTGATTAAGGAAAGGGAACTTGATCTTCATTAACTTTCTTGAGAGGAATGGCTTCAATCCATCATGTGAAATAATATGTAGTAAAAAACAATGTATTTATGAAGCTATGTATAATTGGGATTAATTTCCCCAATTATATCTAAGCCTCATTGTTCAAATGGGCCTTCAAATTCAATTGGATATAATGAAAAAACAAGTTTATTTTCTCTCCCTTAAGATGTCTGACAAAGTTTACAATTTCTAGCATAGGAATAGGAATCTCTAAATAAGGTAGGACAAAAGGTATCTATCTTTGAGGATTTTTTGTGCAGTTGTTTCTCTACTAAAATGTCCTTCCGCTGGTACATGATGTAGTTGGACCAATACCTTATCTGCATCAAGTTTTTCAAAACATATTAGAAACAAATTATCATAATTCTTTATAATCAATACTCCAATGATTTGATATCTAGAATATTTCATCCTTAAATATGTTTTCTTCTTAGGTCCCAAGGATTGAGGAGAAGTACCATGGATTAAATAATATTTAATATCATTATGCCATGAAAAGGTAGGTGTTGGAATGTACAAAAATTAATTGCTTACCTCAAATTCATTCTCCCAACATTCTTGATTACTTAATTGAGTACCTTCTAAATCAACCACTAACTTACATAGACCTTATCCTCTTACAATTATCACCGGTTTGATTTCAAGATCATATTCCTAGAGTGTTGTCATCCAATTTTCTTTCGTATCTCCTAATTCTTTTTGGAACAACATATTTCTAATTGAGGGATGTGGTACAATGACTTTTGTATGAGACTTCAAAATATATGGACGAAAATGATTAACTTATTTGAAAATAGCATAGACTTGTTTATCAATGTTGGGATATTTTAACTCTACACCTTGTAACCCTGAACTCATGAAATATATAGGTACTTCAAAACCTTTTTTTTTTTTTGAGTCAACACAACTTCATAAGGATATTCAGATGTAAAGGTATGCAAAATGATTTATTTCCAAAATATGAACTAATTAAAATGGGATCTTGAGAAATTCCTTATTTAATGTTTTTAAAATATTTCCTTTCTTTATCTTCCCACTTAAATGCAAAAATCTTCTTAATAATATCTTTTAAAGGTTTAGCTATTTTAACAAAACTAGGGACAAACCTTCTCACAAAATTTATTTTCCCTCACAATAATTGCATATTTTTGTTACTATGAGGGAAAGAAATTTGTGAAATAGATTTAGGGGTGAGTGCAAGCTAGTGATGTTCTCTCATGACAAGTTAGTGCCAATGCAAACATGGAAAAATGACAATCTATTAACTTGGAGGGATTATTCAAGGTACTTTTACGATGAATTTGAATATATGGTGTAAAAAAATGAAATGTGGGAAATTGAAGTAGCTTTATGAACATACAACTTTTATTCATAGATATTGTGAATAACTATGCGAAATTTGATTTTTTCTAACAGTGGTATGCTACTTTTCTAGTAAAATATAAGGTATATATGTATGTTCATGCAAGTGTTGAGCACCTTAACAATGGAATTTCATTCCAAAAGATTGTAATTGTAAATAACCCATTGTTCTAGTGCAGTGTATTTTTTGGAAATTTATAATATTAATTTTATATTTTTTCTTAAATTATGAAAGTCAATATATCCTTGAAACTCCACCACCTTTTGTTCGTGTGGGGCTAATAAGGTATTAACCTGATCAAAATAATTTCTTGTTTTTAGATCATAGGTATTGTTCTCTTCTAGTGCGGCATATAACTCATTATAGAAATGGTTAATCCAAAAAAAGTTATAGAAGAAATAAAAGAGGTATGTATTCTAGGATTTTGATATATGAGAAGACAAAAATAGATTAAAAATAGTAAACAATATTATTTAAAAAAAAAAACTATATATTTGGAATCTTCATATACGACTCTATCTACGTCGATTGTTTCGTCAATAATCGAATTTTGTAGCCTATAGAAAAATAATGTCAAAAATAAAGATATAGACATGTATTCACAAAAATGGAGGTTTTTATCTATTTGTAGACTGAAACACTAGGTTTTCATCCCAATCCTAAATCCAAGGAAACCAGGTCAACATCCATGTGCGCTAAAGTTGTCAATTCCACCCAAAAACTTTGAATTCAAAGGAAAGCACATATGATCGAGGAACATGGACATGTTCCTAAGAGCACACATGCACTCTAGGAACACACACGTGCTCTAAGAATGCACACATGTTCTAGGAATGCATGCATGATCCTATATCCTATATATTATTTTCCATTCCCCTGGCTCTCTCTATCTCTCTCCTACATATACTCCTCTCTCCCCCACTCTTTCAATTCCCCTCCCTCTCTCTCCACCACTCTCCCTCCTTTATCTCTTCACCTCTCTCTCCCCCAATCTTTGAATTCCCCTCCCTCCC
>SNQJ01S0077462.1:26739-45193 GCA_010110895.2 Picea sitchensis | reverse complement strand
TTAATAGAGAACTTAGCAGTTAACATTCATCAATATTCAGTCTCAGTTATAAAGAAGTTAAACCTTAATTACAGAGCATCGTAGTATTCATTCAGATCTAGCATCTAGCAACACTTACCATGACGAATCAGATTAGATCTAGCATATTCAAGCACTAAGCACATGTATATAAGTCATATCCAACATCCATCCATATTATTAAGCACTAAGCATCAATAGATCATTCATCTATATTAAAGCACTAGGCAAATAAACACATCAATACATCGCACAAAGCATAGAAACACAACATGTGTGTGGTTCACCCCCACCCTGGGGCTACGTCCACCAACTCTTCTCTTTCTTTATTATCTTTGGTCAAGCTTCTTACAGGCACATAGCATGCAAGTTATACTCCGCAAAAGACAAGAGATATGTGCGCACTCTACCAGATCATCCTTCTTCTTGCTAGGGTATAACACTAAGCCTTCACACATTCTCTTACAGTTACTTGCACTAGCCTTGCAAGTCTCACACAATATGCACAAAGCACTTACAACTCTTGATCACACAGATCCAACTCTAGTAATTATCCATTTGTATCTCTATATGTTTTCTGCATCGCCTAACATCTATTTATACATTACAAAATAGGCCTAATCATGGGTGAACCCATGGGCTAACATTCCCATAACCGTTACATAATCCCAAATCCCAAAAAAGGACCTAAAAGGGGTCAAGATCCCGCGATCTCTGCTTCATATTTCAATTCACTTTTGACATCCTGTCGAAGTCCCAAAATCAAGTCAACATGACCAAGAATCCTCAAAACTTAGTCAAGGGACAACAAGCCCCCAACACTCACCTGTGACTCATCCTGAGTCACTCTGATCTGACTATTTATGCTTCAAAAGACTCGAGCTTGGATCGAGCTGCTTCGAATTATTGTTGTGCCACAACCTCTTGTTCAACAAACTCTTGTATGACTACTTCATTGACAAGTCCCTCTAGGCATTGTTCAACTATAGTGACGACTTGCTCCAGCTACGCTCCTCGGCCTTCAATCTCTGTGAACAGTTGGTAAGCCTTATCCTGTACAGGTTAGAGCCTCTGATTCATTTCCATGACTTTTCTCTAGATAGTTTGGACCTATTGTTGGGCAGTGCGCTTCTCTTGGGATCGCTTCATTCTTTTCACAGCTGACAGGGGCTTTAACTGTGCCTATATCATTTATGCCTGATACTTTTCCTCTTGGAGCTGTGACTCCAGTGCCTTCAGTTCTAGATTCTCAGTGAGTTTCTCATAGGTCTGGGCACTGCTATCAGTGACTTTATTACATTCCATGTCAAGGGCCTTTATTCTCTCAATTTCACTTCGAGTAGTTGCTTCTCTTTGGTCCCTCACATTCTGCAAGGTGTTGGGTACTATGCGGAGATCTAAGTTTGTTATTTGTTGTTGTAGCTGCTGGATAGTTTCTGCGAGCTTCTCTACTTTATGTGTGACTCAGTCTTCTGCTTGTGGTTCTAATCCTGTCATAGATTCGAGTGCTTTGTTCACTTCTTCCTTCACTTCGAGTTGCTCTGCGAGCAACTATTCTTTTTCTTGTTGCATCTTTTCTTTCTCTTCTTCAAACTTTTCCTAGAGAGAAACCTTCTCTTGCTCTGCAACTCTACATTTTTCTACAAGTATGCCTTGCACTTGCTTCAAGGCTTGGGTGGCTTGTTCTATTTATTCTTGTGCGCGATGAAGGAGAGCTTCGACTGCATCAGCTAGTTGGTGGAGTTGGGCTGGCTCATCTCCCAACTCTGGTTCTCCTGATGGAAGGGGTGCACTGGAGACTATGTGACTGGACTGAAGGGATTGTTGTACCACTCGAATTTTGACCTCAATTCTATCGTACATTTCATCCTTCTTGGATTATTGTTTCTCCATGATTTCCAGTGAAGCGTCGTTCAGAACTGTGATGATGAAGTCAAATCATTGACAGTAAGCAAAGTATTCATATTGGTCACGGTGGCTTTCGATTTCTTCTGGGAAGAAGGTTTAGGGGGAGAAACCTTCCTCTTATTCAGGGGATCAACCTCATCTCTGCGCAGTGTTACTTCGCGTGGCTTCTGTTCATCTCTTTTTCCATTTAGTTCTTCTACTTTGTCATCACCCCCTCAGTGAGGTGATACTGAAGCAGTCTTTCCTGAGGCACTCCTTAAATCTTGGACCTTTTATGTCTTCTTCATTTTGTTGGGCCCAAGTGTATCATGTTCTTTATGCATGGTCTCTGGGCTGTCAGGATCAGACCTCTCTACAGGGTCTGTGGAAATAAGGAGGTCTACGGACCAATCCTTAGTGATCCCCTTCAGGTCTTCTTCTGTGAGCTTATAGTATGATTGAATTTGATCCTTATGTTCATCAACTTGCATTGTTATGTAGATGAAGTGCCGATCTGCGCAGAATTTCATCAGGGGTCAAAACCTCTGTAGGGTGTTTAGGTTCATGTGAGGTTCAGTTTCGATGGCTCTCTTGAACTGCAGGAAATAGGTGTGAAAAACAACATTCGACTGCCACTATTTGTTCACTCGAGAACAAGAGTTTGGTGAACTTCGCGGCAAGCGGATCGAATGACTCGATATCTGTGAAGATCACACCTTCTGGCATCTCCCAGGAAACAAAGGCAATGAGGATCGGGATCCATCTAAAGTGAAACTCATAGCCCTAATCCTGTGCTTCATGACAATCTAGTTCCAGCTGATTAACTAGGCACTTCGCCCAGTTCATCTACAGGCCTTCCAAGCACTTCCCTTCGAGGTCAACAACAAAGCATGTGACCTATGTAGGTCTGTTCTTCCGTACTAAGTTCCCAGCTATTAGTTGGCAGGTTAGGAACACTACGCCATTATGGATGGAGGCTACCTTGTAGCCTCGCGTCCCATTTTCAACATCATCGTATGTATCTTTGATCTTCTGTGCTAATGCACAATCTGTGGCTTTTCCTGGATATAACTCCTACGGGTCAGGTCCTTGCATACTTAATCATGTGATCCTATGGATCAACTTCGGATCAACTGTAATACGATGGTATATCCATAAGTAACCACCATGGTAACATGAAAGAAATAGCTTGACACAGGCGTTGACTTCCTGGTGCCTTCCGAAATGTGGGATCTTCATTACATTTAGCAAGGTGGATTGCGCGAGGTTCATCGTCCATGGTTGGGGGATTATATTTCAGTTCTTCCCCTTCATCTTGGTCAAGTATTTATACAGGGCAAGAATATTATAGTTCTTGCGATCTCTGATGTTGAAGTCACTGAACTTCATGTAAGGTCTCTTCCAACAGATCCTTATAAAGAATAAATTTATTTAGAGAAATGTTATCCTAACATCTTCACAATTTATTTATTCAGCATATAACCATTCATAACCATTCAACATAATTAAAATTTATGAGCAGATCATAATAAATTACATAACACAATAGAATAATGAAAATACATACCTCTAACTGATGCTACTGTTGTTCTCCAACTCTTCCTGATGCTCTACCCAAAACCGTCTAACCTCCCAACCATCTAGGAACAGAGCCTCTCTGTCTCCCTAGCTCCAGGATTTCGTAAGGATTCCTGGCCCCTAAGCCCAAAACTCCCAGCAACAGGTGCCCCCTTGTAACAATCCTACAACAAGCTTCTCCAGCCAAAACCATTAATACAGTTTTCCAATCTCCCAAAAAAAATGCTCCAATACAATCTCCCAATATGAAAAATAATGCTCACTCCAAAAGTCCCCTTTCTCTCGAGTGTTTTTCCCCTTCATATCCTCCTTTCCTCCTCTCCCATTCACTGCCTTCTCCCTTTCATTAAGACTCACCCACCTTATCCCTCCATTCAATGCCAACCACCTTATCCCCTTCTCTTTATTGGTTCCATCATTCGATACAAAATAATACTTAATAATTTATTGAACTAGATTTTATTAAACATATATTTAATCATTAAATTCATTAATTAGTTAATTAAACCAATTCACATTCAACAAATATTTAACCGGGACAATTAAATAATTAATTATTTAAACTAATATACATTAAACAATTAATTAAACCATGACAATTGATTAATACTTAGGGTTGTTACATACACCCACCCTTCAGGAAACTTCATCCCGAAGTTAAGGTATTTTTTGATACAAGGGAAAAGACACATGAGTCACACATCCACATCAAATAACAGACATTTTTAGTAAGTAAGTCAAGAAAACTCATACATACTAGTGTACATGTACAAGAAATGTATGTGTAGCTAGTACATACAAGTCTCGTGCATGTACTAATAACAATAATTATCACCCTTATAGTAATTTATGTATGCATCCAATCCAATCAATAAGACTATTCATTTTATAAAAGATAATAAACCAATGAAATGTTCGTGAATTCACTTAGTTACAATAATCTAGCTCAACAATTTTATTTAGACAATTGTGGTTTAGTTACGTAATTATGAATATTCATATATACACATTTTCTTTTCATAAGGAAAGACAATAAATTTCACCATAAGACGAATCTCCATACACTCTCAACTATTTCTACTCATCCTTCCTCCCTAATTTACTTCCATCTTCCATTCCTATCCTTCCTCTGATGGACTATCTTGGAGCGTCAACTATATTGATCTAACTCCAAATATAACTCGTAAGCGGAAGTGTCACTATATTGACCAAGATTTCCTAGTAGGCAACTGACAGTCATCATCACATGCCTAGGGGAGCGTGAGCTAACACCGTCCTCCCATGACTCTAGGTTTCATAGGATACACGGTGGGAAATGCCTTCACCCCTTCTAACAGGACAAGGGTCCACACCCTACAATGGAATATACAGTGGCACCATGTTGTTGGGAGTTTTGTCATTGTTTATTCAATTATAGGTAGTCTCACCACTTGAAGTCCTACACTAGTCCAGATATCATAGCAATGCATTCAAACCAATATAATTTCACATACAAAGATTCATACCATATTGTTTCTCGGTCAATGGTCATGACATCCACTTCCATTATCATTATCCCTTGGCTATTTCATATCCCAATAACCTACAGATTAGTCTGTAACACAAACTCATACATATCTATGCATTATCATTATGTAATTTCATACAACCATAATTTTAATTCGGTATCCGCGTACCAACAACTTTAACATCAAAGTTTTCAAGTTAGAAATAGATCTCATAATACTCCATAATTCAATTAACGTCACCCATTCATAGAATTATCATTTACATAATAGATTGCATCATATCCAACATCATTCAAATAGCATTTAAACCTTCATAGGATTCACATTCACATAGTATATTGCATCATATCCATCATCATCAATAACATTTAATCATTCATAGAATTTACATTCACATAGTAGATCACATCATATCCATCATCATCAATAACATTTAAACATTCATAAAATTTACATTCTCACAATATATCGCATCATATCCATCATTATTCAAATACATTTAAACATTCATAAGGTGCATACGTCTTAAAAGTTCAAGTGTATCATTTAATAGTTTCACTGTGAATAGAAAATAAAGATGTTTAGGCCTCAAGTAATCCTAGCTGTCTAAGTCAAAAGGTGGCATTACATACACCCAACCTTCGAGAACATATTCTCAAGGTGGTAAAAAAAGTGAGGGAAAATCTCATCGTAACATCTCAGCATCTTCCCAAGTAGCAAATCCTGGACTGTACTTGTCCCACTGGACCTTAACTTGGTCTACCATACGTCTCCTGAGCTGTTGGACTCTATGGTCCAATATGCGTAATGGTTCTACCGTGAGGGTTTCCTCGGCCTATACCTGCAATTCCTTCCAATTTAGTTTATGTGATTCATCAACAACATAATGACATAGAATAGATACATGAAAAACATTATGAGTTTTATGCAAGTGGGGTGGTAGTACGAGATGATAGGCAATGGGTCCAATTTTCTCTTGGATTTTGAACATTCCTATAAATTGAGGTGACAACTTTGTCCCCTTCCCGCATTGAATGGTACTCTTATTAGGCCTGATACGAATGAAAACCTTATCTCCCACTTTATAACTTTGATCAGTCCTGCGTGCATCCGCATAACATTTTTGTCTATCCTATGCTTCCTTTAGTCTCTGCCTAGTCTGAATCACCTATTCCTCCATATATTGAATCAATTATGGCCCAACTGTTACTCGATCTTCTAATCTTTCCCAACTCAATGGTGTTCTGCATGGCCTTCCATACAGAGCTTCATAAGGTGGCATTTCGATGGAGCTATGAAAACTATTATTGTAGGTGAGCTCCACCAAAGGTAGGTACTTCTCCTAATGGGTATGATTATGCATGAAATACATCCTAAGCATGTCTTCCATGACTTGATTTACTCTCTCATTTTTACCATCTGTTTCAGGATGATAAGTTGTGCTTAATTTCAAATGAGTCCCCAACGTTGACTGCAAACTTTTCCAAAACCTAGAAGTGAATCCGGAGTCCCTATCTAAAATGATTTTCTTAGGTATCCCATGCAAATGGATGACCTCACTTAAAAACACATGTGCCACATTAGTGACCTTGTAAGTGTCTCTAACCGGAATAAAATGAGCACTCTTGGTTAACTTATCAACTATCACAAGATTGACATTGTGTCTATGAGATGTGAGCGGCAACCCCACAAAAAAATCCATAGAAATGACTTCCCACTTGGACATAGGAACATCATGTGGTTGTAGGAGGCCTGCCGGGTGATGGTGGTTGGATTTCACTTGTTGACACTCTAGGCACTTGGTGACGAAATGGACTACATCATGCTTCATGCCTACCCAGAAGAATAGCTTCCTCATGTCTTCTTACATTTTCTTCACACCCAGATGCACACAATAAAGTGCTCTATGGGCTTCCTTCAAGATGATGCTTCGAATATCCCCACCTTCAGGGATGTACATCCTTCCTCGATATCTCAATAGTCCGTCTGCTTCCAGACTATATCCTTCATACTTTGGATCTAATTGCCTCCCACTCTGGAGGTTTGAGGTGACCTTTAAACACCAACTGTCTCCAAGGAGTTGTGTCCACACACATTCCCTCATCAATGACTTTAGAATTGGGAGAAGACACTTGGTCTCCTACTCAAGCCATCTACAACCACATTTCTTTTCCCTTTATGTATGATATACCAAAATCGTGCTCACTCATGAACTCACTCCATAACCTTTTCCATTCAAAATCCAGTTAGTGAAGAGATATTTATGAAACTTTGATGGTCCATTTTGAGCTCAAAGTTTCTCCTAGTAGATAGTGCCTCCAAAGTTTGAGGGCTAGCATTCTTGCTTCAACTCTAACTCATAGGTAGCATAAATTTCCATAAGTGTTTTCTTCAACTTCCTTGGCCTTTCAGCTATCACTCCTCCATCACATTATGACCCCAACCCTTAGCCGAGGCATCGTGCAGGCTGAAGTCCTTTACATATTAAACACTTCATTGGTGGGCGCACTAGTTAGTAACCTTGCTTCGATGAATGCATTATCACATTCTTATGTCCAATCATACGAGCCTTACCTTGGCGCAAAGTCTTTGATGGGATTTTAACTATTTTAGAGAGCCTTCCACAAATCTTCAATAATAACCTACTAACCCCATAAAACTACACACACTTCTGTGACATTCGTAGGCATAGGCCATTCCATAATGGCCTTTACCTTTTTGGGTCCATGGAGATTCCTTCCTATAGAATGATATGACCTAGTGAATTTCTTTCTAGAAGGAACAATTCAACAACTTCCCATACAATTAGTTCTCTCTAAGACAGAACCTTTTCCTTGCAAGTGTTTCTCATGCTCTCTTTCATTCTTGGAATAGGCGAGGATATTATCTAGAAATACTTGTACAAAGTGGTCCTAAGTACTTCCGAAATACACCATTCATGAGGTTCATGAATCTTTGTTGATGCATTGGTCAATCCGAAAGGTACTATAATGAACTCGTAATTATGGCCCGGGTTTGAAAGGATGTTTTAAAGATATCACCTTCCTTAATCCTTATCGCAAACTGAGTTTGAAAGGATGTTTTAGGAATATCACCTTCCTTAATCCTTATCTGGTGATACCCTGATCGTAAATCAATTTTTGAGAATACCATTGCTCCTTTCATCTGATCAAAGAGGTCATCTATTCATGGCATTGGGTACCTATTTTCACTGTATCTCGGTTCAAGTCCCTGTAATCTATACACATTCATAAGGAACCATCCTTCTTCTTCACAAAAATTACTGGTGCACCCCAAGGTGAGACACTAGGCATTATTATCCCTAAGTCGAGTAGCTCTTTCAATGGCATCTGCAACTCACAAAGTCCTGGCACTGTCATCCTATACAGAGTCTTGGAAATTGGTTCTGCACTAGGTTTTAGCTCAATAGTAAAATCAAGCTCCCTCTTAAGAGGTAACCCTGGAAACTCGCTCAGAAAAATATCTTTAAACTCTGGCAATACTGGGTATTGATCCAAGGAGGGTCCTTTCCTTTCACTCACTACTTCCACTACATAAAGTTGACACCTTTTCCTCATGCACCATTTAACCTTCATAGTTGAGATAAAGCATAGCGAGACCTTTCTCCGTACACCGTGGATCTCTACTAGCCTTCCTTCATCGTCAACACAAAGCACCCTTTTTGCAAAATAGTTTACCATAGCTCGATGAGCTTCTAACTAGTCCATTCCAATGATTAGGTCATACGTCCCGAGAGCAGTGACATATACCTTCAACCTAGTAGTACACACTCCCAGGTCTACTAGACAATTATCAACACTAGGTCATACCGCTTTTTTTTCCCCCGAAGCCATCTCGACTTGTTTAAAGTCATCGTGCTCGTAGGTTTCCAACCGACTCCTTTCTAATGCAGATGGTGAAATGAAATTGTCTGTAGCACCAGAATCAAATAAAATTTTAACATTGATATGATTTAGCGTACCTAACGATTCCACCATCGTGGATTGATGTTCTGCCTGGCGATTGTTAACTACTACATAAATATGGTGGCTTCTACTTTCTCTTCCCATTGGGGCCTTTCTTTCTCTATGCAAAAATCCTACTTGCAACTCTGGGTAGTCACACTGGTAATGGGCAGGCATTAAACCAGGGCCTTTGGTCCTGGTAGTTACACTAGAACTAAGCCACACTTGCCTATTCCTTTAACTTACCTTCCTAGTGTGCATGAAGCCTCCCCCTCTCCTCGTGTCATGGTTTAAGTCCTTAAAATTTTCGTTTAATACCGATTAATGTGATGTTTTAACATAATTTATCATTAACACTTAATGCTTACTTAGTTAATTAATCATTCTATTTTATTAGTCAATAATAAATTACTTTAATATTATTTTTAAAGCAAATTTTAAATATATAATTAAAGCTTAAACTAAATTTTATTATTAACTTAAAGCTTAAACTTAATTTAAGCTTAAACTATGTTTAAACTAAATTTTTTATTTTTTTTTAACTAAAAAAGTTTTTTTTTTTTGAATTTTATTAAATAATTAGAATTTAAACTTAAATAAGAATTTAAAATTTAAATTTAATACAAAAAATAAAAAAAAGTGATGAATTAATATATATATATAAAAAAACAATTTACAATAATAATAATAAAAAAATAAATGATAAAAAAATATTTAAAATAATAAAAACAAATAAGGTGCGGGCAGGCATGAAGCCCACGTGCCCTACCCGCACTTCCTCTAGCTTTCTTTATCTAAACCCTAACCCTCATTTTCCCCCTCTCTTTTTTTTTGCGAGGCCCCTGGCTACATGGTCGGCCGCCATGGTCATTCCCTCTGCACCTCCTTTGTGGTTCTCACGTTGAGTTGGTGCATGTAGTGCAAAGATAGGGCTTCCTCCTCGTCACCTGGAAATTAGTATTGCATGCCTTGTGCATTGGTGTTATGTGTGTTATTTTTTGCAGACTGTGGAGGTGAGGATAGAACATAAAGAGGAATGTTTCTGCTGAGCAGGTCGCATGGAGCGGAAGCTAGGCCTGCTGCTAAATTTTTATATTTTTTTATATTTTTTTTGTTACTGTCTAGTGTTCGATGTTGGCTCAAGGGCGATGGCATGTATGTAGTTGTTTGATAATTGACTTGTGTTGTTGATGGTTGCAGGTGCCCGTGATCTCTCCTCCTTCGTGGTTGTGTGCGCTTGGTTTACGTTGATCTTTGTGGTGTGACTGTGAAGCGTGTGTCTCTCATGGTAATTGCTAACTATTGACTTGTTGTGTGTTGATGTAGTTGGTGTGCCTATGGGGAGGTCTGAGGTTTGAACCCCATGGACTCAAAGTCTTTGCAAAGGCCACCCAACTGACGTGTCACACTGTATTACATAGTCCATGACTAATGGGCCCATGGGCTATTCGCTTCGCGCCTTGTGTATAAGTTGTCAACTATTGCCTTGTTACTTGAATCGGGATTTGATGAGTTGTCTATGATTTCGTTGATGCTTGAACTCGGTATGTAAGACTAAAACCCTTTGTTGTGTTGCGGGTGCTTGGCTTCTGTGTGGTTGTAGTTTCTTGGCTTTCGGTGCTGGCTCATGGGCTTTGGTTTGTATGTTGTTTCTTACGTGTTGTAGTGCATGATAAAGACGCGTGGGCTCCATGTGGGTGCTTTCCTTGGCACTTTACACTTGGGCGCGAGATCACGTGTGACTTGGAATATGATTGGTAACATTGTAATTGAATGGTTTACTTGGAGGTTGGGCTCAATGGCTAACACCCAAGTCGTTTTTCTTATTGTTTCTAGGCTTTGATTCTAGTGTATATGGTGTAATTAGATTCTAGTCCACAAACGATGGTGCTGGTTCGAATCCCATCGTTGACACTGCTTATAGATTTGATATCGAACTTGATGGGCTTAAAAGAGAGGTTAGCCGTATGTTATTTTGGAGATTGAACGCGAAGGGTAGTTGGTCCTATATATATATTATGTTGTATAGAATTTTTAACTCTAGCACAATTTCTGATCTATTGATTTCCAAGAGGAACAACACATCTGACCAATTGCAAATTATTAGTAACTACTAACAAAGAAAGTCAATAAAAATCTTATAGGGTGGCTATCTTTCTCACAAATCATTTTATCCCGAAGATGAACTACATCAAGAATTCTATGGTGGAGAAGTTTCGAGAAAAGATGCATTCAATAATTTATTTATTATTAATATTATTTTTTTTCTGTTATTACTTTTGTTATATATCCTTTTTTTTTTTTTTTTACTTTATTAATTGTTGGTTTATTCGTAAAAAGTGTTAAAATCCATTTAACACTTTCACTATGTAAAATATTAAACCATTTTACTTTCATTGAGCATAATGTTTATATTTATAGATCTATATATAAAAAAAAATTATGTGCTTGGCTTGCAGGTTAGGTGGAGCTGGAGCAAGAGCTTTGAGTCTGAGCTTGGCCCTCGGGCCCAAATTTATATACATTTATGTACACACTCCCTCATATTTTCTATATACAGAGTGTTGACGTGTTTCTAACCATTTCTGTTACATAACCCCTTTCATGGATTTCATTGTACAGGTCAACAAGTTTTAGAGTTTTTAGAGAGTTTCAGTGTTGTTTACAGGACACACAACTTAGCTTTCTATCCAGAGTCAAGAGGATGGGTGGGTAGGTGGGCCTTTGGTCCCATATTTTAAACTAAGGCTTTGATACCATCTGTAAGGTCTCTTCCAACAGAGCCTTATAAAACATAAATTTAATTAGAGAAATGTTATCTTAACATCTTCACAATTTCCTTATTCAGCATATAACCATTCATAACCATTCATCATAATTAAAATTTATGAGTAGATCACAATAAATTACATAACACAACATAATAATGAAAATACATACCTCTAACAGATGTTACTATTGTTCTCCAACTCTTCCTGATGCTATGCCCAAAACCGCCTAACCTCCCAGCCAGCTAGGAACAGAGCCTCTCCGACTCCCTAGCTCCAGGATTCTATAAGGATTAATGGCCCCCGAGCCCAAAACTCCTAGCAACAGGTGCCCCCTTGTAACAATCCTACAACAAGATTCTAGCCAAAACTAGTAATACAGTCTTCCAATCTCCCAAAGAAAATGCTCCAATATAGTCTCCCAATATGAAAAATAATGCTCACTCCAAAAGTCCCCTTTCTCTTGAGTGTTTTTCCCCTTCATATCCTCCTTTCCCCCTCTCCCATTCACTGCCTTCTCCCTTTCATTAAGGCTCACCCACCTTATCCCTCCATTCAATGTCATCCACCTTACCCCCTTCTCTTTATTGGTTCCATCATTCGATACAAAATAATAATTGATAATTTATTGAACTAGATTTTATTAAATAGATATTTGATCATTAAATTCATTAATTAGTTAATTAAACCAATTCACATTCAAATATTTAACCAGGACAATTAATTAATTAATTATTTAAACTAATATACATTAAACAATTAATTAAACCATGACAATTGATTAATACTTAGGGTTGTTACACTTAAATGCTATGATATTGTCCTATTGCGCGCGAAATGTACATATCCCCTTCAGGAGGTATGCAGTAATCATGGAGTACTCAAAATCTCTTGGCATGCTATCTCGACTCACCACGCTGTCTAGAGGCGGGATGTAATTGGGCAATATAGTCGGGATCAACTTTGCATTTGCTAGGTCATCTCTGTGTTTGGTTCTCTTTTCCACTGATGGTTAGGATGATCTAGCTTTGTGAGAAATCGACGGAGAGGCTTTCACTCCTCTCGTCGATGATGCTTGAATACTTGTAGAGATTTCTCTTTCATACATTACTCTTTCAGTCATTAGGTCAATGAGAAATTCTTCGAAAAACAATTCTGCAGCGCTAAGCTCTTCCGACATGCACTCTAGTGGTTGAATATCTCGAGTTTGAAGAGTAACTTCTCAATGCAATGGGATGAATGGTAGTATCACGATGATCACTGTGTGAAATAAACTAGTCCATGGGATCAAATTCACGGTTAGCAAAAGTGTTCTCGTTGCATGGTGCGATGGGATAAATAGATAACTTGGCAACAGATCTCTTGCAACAGGTGAGAAGCATTCATTAACTCAGTTCTGTCTGTTATGGTGTGGTCCCAATGGTCTGGTGGAAAACTTTCTGATCATAAATGACTTTCTACCTGTTCGAGCCGTCAGTCTAATGGTTATACTGTCCCCAAAAGACTATATTGCATTGCCATGGCGAAGTGCATGTGACACAGTTCTGATATCCCGATGAAGTTCCGATTTTGCAAATTTTCCTTTTGTGAAGTTCCCTCTGGAACCTTCTGTAACTTTTTGATCTTAGCTCTCTTCTTACTAAGTTTTCTAGCCTTCTTTCCAGTGAGATTTGTCTCAGAATTCCTTTTTCCATTTTGATTCATATCTTATTTTGGCAGAGTAACTTCAAGCTGGTGAGATTCTTTCCTAGAAATTAGGGGTAATACTTCATTTGTATCTAGAATAGGTACTTCAATCTTATGTGGGTCTTCTAGTGTTCTTCCTACTTCAACATCCAAGTCTCTGGTTTTAAGTAGCTTCAATCTATTCTTCTGTTCTTCAATCAAGTGTGTGATCCTCCTAGTCATGAAATATTTTAACTCTTGCTTCTTCTGCTCTAATATTTCTTCTTCTTTTCTTCTGGCCTGATCTCCTTCAATCCAAGGTTTCCCTAGTAACATATAAAATAGAGCATTTTTCTCAATAAATTTAACAACTTCAAATTCTTCCTCCGTCGAAGTTCCATTGGCACTCATAGATATCTGGGTAAGTTTTCCACATAGGGTTATCAACTTTTCTCTAAATAAACCTATTCCTCCCAATGAAGGAATCATAGTAGGATTTCCTATAATTTCCCAACTTCTCTATGTGATAATATTTACCTATGTTTCCTCATCCAGAACACAATCAATGTCGAAGTCACATATTCTTACTTCAATGCATTATTTTTCTTTGAATATCTTTCATAAGTTTATATGGCGGTGGTCATTCAGGGTTTCTTTCATCTGTAGAAATACTTTTTCTAATTCTTTCTAGGGTTATTTCATGGTTTCATTTGTTTGACTTTTCTCATGGTCTTCTTGTCTCATATTCATCCCTTCAACCTTAGAAATCATTCTAGGAAAATCCAAAACTTCATGGTCCATAGCTTTGCAATAGAGGAAACTAGGTATTCTACCAGGGAATTCCTTAGCCATATGTCTCGGTCTTCTTCAACTGTAACAAAGAGTTAATCCTCTCTTTTTCTTAAATGATCCCTAGCCTTTCCTATACTGCACACTAGGATCATGGTAGCGAACCCGCAAAAAAATCTTTCTAGGATCCTGCATCCATCTTTTAGTCCAAACATTCTCTCTATGCATAGGTATAACATATCTTTCACTATTCTTATAAGATCTACGCATATCAAATATTCTTTCTTCCATCAATTCCCTAGTTTTCAAGCTAGGGAAAATATTAGCAAACATACCTAGATGCATAATTTAGAAACAAAATTTTTCCACTAATCTTATCTTCAGCAGAGCACAAAGCTTCCAGATCTAAAAAATTTCACTATTCTTACCTCTATCAGAGCACAAAGCGTTCAGATCTTACCTCTTTTCTTCAGATCAGACTTCTTTTCTTAGCACAAAGCTTCATAGATCTAGTAAAGTACTGCGTGCTAGAGTGATATATCTACGCACATAGATTTCATAATTTCAGGTCAGATCTTTGCACAAAACTTTTATTTCCTCAGTTCCTAACAATCATAGTTTCAGGTCCTGGCAATGGAACCATTTGTTGGCACATGGGCAGACCCAGGGTTCAATGCTACAACAACACACCAACAAAACCCTAACTACCAACCCTTTTGGCAACACTTGGGAAGCAGATGAAGTCTCACCTGAGGTAGAGGCAGGGGTGGTGTTGACGGGCGAAAATGAACGCTCTCCAACTGGAACAGTGGATCCATTCCGGGGTTGTATAAATAACCCAATTCGTTTGGGATAACCCACCCTGACGGGTTTAGCGGCTCCGTTAGCCGATCTAAGTACTAGAAAAACAAAAAAAAATTACTCTAAATGAACTAATCTAAATAAAAATAACAATTAAAACAAAACCAATAAACAAATATGAACTACTAATATATACAATTTACTATCTAATACTATAATAACTCTACGAAATTAAACATTCAACTATCAACAGAATTAAATCTTAATCACAAATGTACAACATTTACAAATTACAGATTTAAATGAAAACCTACAAAAATCATTTGTAAACTGTCCTAAAACAACGAGACCATTGTTTTTTGATTTTTATAATTTTATGAAAAATAAATAGAACAAAAACTATCTAAGCTAAGCAACTAAAATGAAAATTCTAACTAAGATTCTAAAATATATATATATCTAACTAAACTACTTAAATTATACTAATAAGCTAACTATTAAATGACAAATAGCAAACTGACCTGAAGTAATGCTTTAGGTTTTTCCTGTGTATGATGGTCGATTCAGCTGTTTGGTGGGAGGAAACCTGCACCAGGTTCTCCATGAGCTTCTCATAAACGGAAAGTTGTTGTGCTCTTGAAATATAAATAACAGGACAAACAAGACATAAAAATTACAACAATCTTATAATTTACAAATCGTCGCAGCTAGATAAATCTGTGTGCAAAGACTTGTACAAAGTGATTCATTTAACTAAAAAGGTAAACCTATAATTCACTAAACTGAAGCAGACTAATTGTTGTATTTTTAAAATAAGAGAGATTAGACATGGATAGCATATAAATCAAATCACATCAACATGCAAAGAATTAGGATAGCTAAAGTAGTCGATAATTAATTGCAAATTGATATGCAGAAAACTTGAAACAAAAGTTTGATATATTGAAAGCGAAATCTGTTACAAGACATCAAATTTCATCTCAGTCTGAATCATAAATCCATAGTCTGGTTCTCCCCACAGTGATGATGATGTTCCTCATTACAAAAAATAACAAGTATTTAAAGACCTCCCACAGGGTAAAACATCTCTGTGGGAATTATCAAAACAGTTTACAGAAAATCTGGAGGCAATCTCCCAAGTCTGACTGAAAGTAACACCCTATAATAAAACTATATCACAAAAACATCTCGCAAACTGCCACAGTATGCCACATTGATCATTGTAATTCGTATGTACCTGAAAGAGACAAAAATAGACAAGATTAGAGGATATTTTGTTGATAAAATTGACAGAAATCTAAATTCTAAGACTAGCTATAGAATCTTGCGATTATGTAGCTGGTCTAATTTGAGCATAAAATCATTTCAAAACCGATTCAAATCATAAAGAATTATATTCAAATTATTGAACAAGTATTTAATTGCTAATTGGAAACCAAACAAATTATTCAAATCAAAACTGTTATGCTAATTGAAACAAATAAAATCGTAATTGAATTAATCGATTGATAACATGATACGTGGGATTTGTCAAATGTTTGTTATCGCCAATTGGGAATAGATAGAATCGATTGAAAGTTGGGGAACCAACAAATTCATCACTTGAATCAATTCCAAAAATGGACTATTAGCCAAGTTTTCCGGACGAATTCAACAGAGACAAAATATGTCAATCTGAGCTTGACAAAATCGTTTTTTGAAAATCAAAACTAACAGAGCAGCATCAAATCTATTTTTGATACCAATCCAACTCATACAAGTAATCGTGCTAACTCAAGACATGCAACAATCGTTTGCAAATCAAGCCAAAAGAAATGAATCGAGCCAGCTTGGGGCCGACATAATCCAAAACAAACAATGAAATCGCATCAATCCAAATCATAGATGTGTCCGATAAATAAATCTCCTGTATAGATCAAATGCAGTCAGAGTCCAAAATGGAAATAGAACAGAATCATTCTCTAAACGAAAAACAAGACCCAATCGACTACATTAATTCAAAACAACATAATTATTCTAAAGCGAACCAAACCAAAATCAAAACCAATCAATCGCTTCTACTAATCTGAGAATAATAGAATCATATTAACTAAATCGTAGGTATGTCCGAGTTTAGCAAAAAAAATTCCCACTCGTGATTCATAATGAAATTGATTTGGTAAACTGAGAGAAACATAATCATTTTGAATCAAAACGAACAGAGCTATAGAAAGAAAATCCAATCGATTATATTTATTCAAAATAACTCAAAAAACAAAATTCATATTGAAATTCATACCTGGACAAGCTGAAAACAACTCGATCATGATAATTTGGAACTGACAAAGGTTGTTGTCGCTTCAACATTCCTGAAGATAATCGAACCGGTGGTTTTTTGTTTCTTTTCACTGGCTTAAAACCTGTCTCTTTCTTTTGACAGCACTGTAACTTGCTCCTCCAATGATTTGATCTTTGATTGCAATAAGGGAACGTCGGTGTAATAACGCTCTAGCCACACATTACATTGGCTGCATGATGATTTCTCAGGCTTTGACATAACAGGTGAGGGTTTGTTTAAGTCACCAGGGGTTTCATTGTGCAACTTGATTCCTAGGTAGTTAGGGTTGTTTTTGAGGCACGGGGGTAAATTAGATACATAGTCATAGGGTTTCGTAGAGCATAGGCCACGGGAATAGGGGTACTCTTCAGGTAGGAAACTCTCAATATCGGAGTCCGAGTCCTTGCTCAACACTATGGGATTTTGGTCGATGTTTTGTTTAGGTTTGTTCGGGGCAAGTCTCGATATCAATCGAGAATTTTTCTTCCCCCTTTTGTCAACAGTAGTATCATTCTTACATTTCTTCTTCAGAGGCTTTTTAAAGGCCTCAATATCATCCTTAGCGCACCGGTTAACCAAGGCATCCGATAGGTCCAAATCGGGGCAAACTGAGGTTTTGACAGGGGGTAAAAGGATATGAAGTGGCACGACTGGTCCATCCAAAGTCTCACTGACCATAGCCTTATTGATTTGAGCAGACTCTGGGTTATCAAATCCATTTCTAGACAGAGAGGCTTGCAAATTATCACGATGAAGGCTCAAATGGTGGACGATGATGAGTTTAATTAAGCCGTTTTGAAACATGCTGCTATCAGCCTTCTTGTGTTTGAATCTCTTAGACATCTTGTAAATACTACGCAACAAGTAATGTGGCATGTTCAAAGGATAGCCCATGAAATTCATCAACAGTCGAAGGTGATACAAAAAGACTAAGCCATACCGACCTTCATAGGTCACAAATTGTTTAACGATTACCAAAAGATCGTGCCACCTGGGTTTGAGGGTAGAAATAGGCATACCTTTATCACAGGACACAACCTTTCATGATATGAATAGCAAAGGCCACGACACCTCGTCGACTTTGGAGTTTTTAAACCATCGTTGGCCTGTAGTTGCTAGTCCTGTAGCAGATCTTATGAACTCTTCATTCATCTTGAG
>SNQJ01S0077462.1:10812-24163 GCA_010110895.2 Picea sitchensis | reverse complement strand
TCTCTCACACACATCTTTCTCTTTGTACTTGTTGTTAGTCTCAATCTCACTCTCTCTCTCTCTCTCTTCCCCTCTATCTCTCTCCCTCATTCTACCTCCCTCTCTATCTCTCTCAAACTACTTTTTCAACAAAGTGGGGGAGTTATCTGTATACAATAATTCCCTTTGGACTGAATAATTCCCCTATGGTGTTTTCTAGAGTTTTGATTGCAACGTTCAAGGAATTTATTCATAAGTTCCTTGAAGTGTACTTGGATTATTGGACTATGTTCAATCTGTTATCACACAAATTGTAGGTTGGGAAAATCTCGACCCAACCACCAAGTGGTGACAACTAAGGGACACTATACCCAATGGCACCTCGATATAGGTCCCGCGCTTCAAGGGTGACTAGGTCACTCTAGGGAGGTGATCTCAGTGACCATGGGGGGATTGAACTGGATAGAAATGAAGAAATAGAAGTATGCCTCTAAAGTTCATTGATGGATGATAAAAATGACTTTGATGACTCGTCTCTTATTGGTTTAAAGTTTTCAAGTCTTTGAGTACCTGCAAAAGTGTTTATACTTGCCCAAGACAAAATAAAAGCAACACTTGCATATAGTATGTTAGGTGGAAAATAAAGTTAATATTTTTGTCCCTAATTTGCAACAAAATATCGATCGATATATCAGAAATTATTAAACCATGACAAGTGCAATAAGAGCTAATATAAGTGAATTTGAAAGAACAAGATTTAGACTATCAAATGACTAAGGATTAGCATGCACTTTTATATTTAAAACAAGGTTTTCATATAATATCTATGCATTAAAATTTATCATCATTATCTCTGTAACATATAATGCATTGTAACAACACAATTACCTAATAAAAATTTCCCAAAAGTTTACCAAAAAGTGTGTTATAGCAAGTAAAACATGAGGGCAAAGATTTATCTTAAGTCTAGTGTTAGTTTGTGAGTTGTTAGGGTTATAATAGTTAGGATTTATACAACCTTATGTTTGTAGGGTTAGTTTTTTAACAACAACAATACTTAGTAAGAGATATGGGATGCCTCAATGAGGCAAGAGATCCTAGGGATCAAAGAACAAAACCTAAGTGAGAGAACTTCAAGACCTTGACTTTTCACATTTACCAAGGCAACAGTTTATTTCTCCAATGAAATAAGTGATGACTATTTCCTTTAATGGTTGGATTAATGGAGTCAAGAAAATAATAATCTAGAGGTACTATCTTCCTTGCAGGTGTAAATCCTATTACTCCCCAAGGAAAGTATCCCTAGCTAAGGTTTAGACTAAGAGGGTGTATGCACTTATACTTCTCTTAGTAAACTCTTGCGAAATCAACAATAATTAAGAAAAAATATGATGGAGACTAAGGTGGGGTTGTATTCCCTTATACTTCCCACCTAACTCTTAGCAATATAACCTTGAATTGAAATAAAAATGATAGAACAAGCAAATTTTCTTACCAATTCAAGGAAAATATGCTAAGATAAACCACCACTATAGCAAGAGAAAATCCTTCCAAGGATAGCACATGCTTCTACCAACCAATAACCACAAAACATAGCAACATAAGAGAACAAGAGACAAATAGCCAAAGATAGGGGAAAATTCCATTCCAAGGCCTCTCCAAATGGGAGAGATATGTATGTTCAAATGAGATTCACATGATCTCTTATTTATACAAAATTTCTAATTCATAGTTTTTCCACATATTTAGGGTAGACCACAAGAAGAGGGGTCAAAATCCCCAATCTTTCCCCTTTACAAAATAATATTAAACAATTCACTTTTTGCACAAGTGAAACACTAAAAAAGGAGGATTTCTTCCCTTTAGGGGACATTTTGGCACTTTGAAGAAGTCATTTGGGGTAGTAGATGCATGGCTAGGCATACAAAGGCCACTTGTCACTCTTATAAGTCCTCCTCCTCATGTTAAAATTATTCTTCTCCTCAAAACATCCATGTGTCAATGAGCCATGTCTTCACCACCAAATCCTAGCCCCTTTAGGTGATGTCAAACCTCCAAAGCTAATGTTTTGACTCTCCTATGAAAAACATTTGGCATGTGAGGGCTAGGTCATGTCATCCATGATTTCTTCTAGGCCTCCAAATGCATGTCTATGTTATTGGGCATGAAGGCCCTTGGCAGCCAACCTATGGGCTTGAAGCCCCATGGAATTCCAAGGTAAGTTTGTTCTCCCAAAATTGGCCACCAAGAAAGGTCCTGCTAGGACAAATAAGGATGCCCTCCAAAGATATCAAGTCAAAATATCATGATGAGTAAATAAAATTAATAAATGATCAACCTAATCATCTGCATCGAAGATTACCCTTTAAAACAAGTAAGTGCTCAAAAACATTATGAAACTTTCCAAGCTTCGATATAGGAGGGTTGATGAGGTGTCCTATTGGGAAGATCTTACCCTAGGTCAAGGAGTGTTTCCCAAGTGATACCTCTCTAAGCCATGTGAAGTAGATGAAGTGGTTATGGATCATAAATCACTGGGCATGGGTTTCATGACATATAAGGGATTGTAGTGTCTCATTCATGGGTGCCTTTGTAGAGGGTGTGTGGCACCTTCGTTTGTAATGCAATTTTTCCAAGCACATATTCATTCCATTCTTTCTTTGTTTCATATTGTTAGCACATGAAATGTTCAAGAGTCAAACATTCTGACCTTAGTCCATGTAAGAATCTTGGTGTCATGATAGTGTTCATCATCATTAAAGAAATAGGTGTCAACATTGGTCACACCCTTGGTATTAAATGTATCATTATCATGTGTCTTGTCTCAAAGGGATGTACACAGGGTTCCTTATGCCATTTTCAACCGTTTGAGGGTCAAATCAAGTGTACAGTCTACTTGTTGCAAACTCACTTGAAATTTTGAAGCGTATCAAGAAAATACCTCATGCACTAATCACACATCATTATAACTTGGAAACATGTCAAGGGATATCTCATTGTTTGCAGTGCCTTTAATGCATCATGTTCTTCAAGTCAGTTTCAAGAAGCAGGTCTATCAATTTGAATGAAGCGCACTTCCAATTATTTTGAAATATGGTGCTGCAAATTGGATGTAGCAGATGAAAGAGGATTGGATGCTTCCAATAAATTCCTAGTCTAGTTTGTGAGACACCATCTAAAGTTTTAGATATACTAGGTATCTCCTTTTGTGATTGTGAATTGTCTAAAGGTTGACTTGACTAGATACAGTTGCTGTTATTTTTTTGCGCTACAAACTCTTTGCACTTATCAAAGCCTACAGTATTGCCCTAAACTTTGAAAATCTTAAATTTTTTATGTTATAAAAAAAAGATCAATTTTCAGCTACCTCTTGTAGCAGTAACATTATTCACTATATTTTTTATGATGCTACAAACTGTGCATTGCGAACTTGCGCTATGAATCATCTGTTTTCTGAACAGATTAAACCTTCCTTGACTATGCTTCACTTAGGTATGAGGTTTTAACTTTTCAAAGACATTTTCCTCTTCAGATGTGTGAAGTCTTACAAACCTTTAATTAAAACCTAGTCTAAGAATGTGCGCTCCAAACTCAGACTATGCGCTACAAACTCAATTGTACGTTGTGAATCCTCTGTTTTACACAAAATTGCTACAATTTTTTTTCATGACTACAACCTCATTCTATTTGGGATTCGATTCTTTTATTCTCACCTCCTACTTGTAGCTTTTTCATCATCAGAATGTTGCTATGCATGGATATTTTATTCAAGTAAACCCTAAGTTGTGCCATTTCTATCAAAAGCCCTATTTTCATGTTTTTATCATATATATGATAACAAGTTGTTATAAGAGGGTAAATGGTTTTAAAAAAAAGATATCATGGACAATCGAAAAGGTAAGAAGTTTCACAAAGGGGGAGATATTTTCAGGGTTGAGCCACATGAGATGTAACTTACTAATTCTGAACCATTTTTCAAGGAAGCATTCCAGAGGGTAGGATTTTTGAAATTTTGTGACAAAACGAAAAGAGGACATCCTGAAGAAGCACTAGGAAAAGATGAATACAAGATATTATGTTTACATCCACCTCATTTTTCCATTGTTAACTTTATTGCACATACTTATAACCTGAGTAATTATTTTTTTCTTAAACAGAGGTTACCATATTCATATGACTTCTGCAAAAGGTTACTTCATATTTTAGAAGATTGTAGCAGGTTTTGGAAGGATTTCCCAACTTGTTTTGCGAGTTTTAAAAGTCCAAATAAATTTTGAATGTAAAAATACACCTACAGGAAATTTTGTAGCACATGTTGTCAAAGGCACTGCAAACTGGTAATTTTGGGACAATTTGTAGCAAATTAGTACTCAAAAGATTTATTTTTTCATCATAAATATTAAATTTCGATATTGATTCTTCAGAATTTTTTGTGGTGATGAATCATAATATCATGGAATTTCTGACCAAAAATTAGCCTGACCTAGTTCGTCGTTTGGGAGAAAAGTTGAAAACATCATCTACAGGAAAGTTTGCAGTGAATCTTGAAATTGCACTGCAAACTCTAACAATTTGATAAATCCAAGATGTAGGAGGGATTCTTTGAGGGGGTTCAAATGGTTCCTTAGGAGGTATTTTGATATGAGGCACATGTTTTCTATCACCTTATCAAGCAACATGCCCTATTTTAAAAGATCATTTATCACAATAGGCAAGATCCAAAAAAATAGGAGCTAGGTGGATTTTATGTTTCATAGGGAATACAATGCAACCACTTGAGATTCGACCTATGTAGAGTAGGAAGGATTGATACACTACAGATAATAGTGATTTTTTTTAGGAAAGGGTTGGATTCATGATCCAAGAGAGGAGAGAGTTGGAGGACCAATTTAGCTTCTTATTTGTAAGCCCGAGGGCCTGTTGGTAATCAATATTTCTTCTATTAAAGATTCATGAGAGTTGTTTATCAAATTGTATTATTTGTTTTCCATTTATCTTGTCATCCTATTGCTTGAATATATTGTAGGTTTTGAGGATCATAGCTGCCATTGATTGATGGATTTATGAACAACAAAGGATTTGTTGTAGCTTGCCCATTAAATCATTGTTTATTGTTCAAGCAATCTTTAATATGTTTGCAAAAAGGATCTATGTACGATGGTTGTTCTTCCTTTTTTCATATTCTTTATTATTATACCCATAATCATATATAACCATTATCTAGTATACAATTTGATTTCCTTTGATATATAGGATGTTATGACTCCATGCCCAATGAAATGCCTCTGCGGACAGTTTGTTTCCCTCTCCTTTTCTTTACTCAGTCTTGCTGATCCACTAAAAAATAAACTTGTTTTAATCATTTTTATTATAATGGGTACTGGGCTTATTCTTAAAGAAATCTAAGAACAACTCTTGGTGCTAATATTTTTGGTGTCATTGTTGGGGATGAAGTTGAAGATATTCCCTGGGATGTATGACACAAACTACTACCATTTCTTAATGGTGATCAAGGATTGGTGACAGAGACTGCAATTTTCACCATGGCGAATCCATATATTTGAATAACTTGTTGGTGATTCAAATCAAGTTACAATACTCCATTGAGGAATTAGATCAGACAGAAAAATGATAGGAAGACACAAGAAGTCCAGGTATCAAGATATATGTTTCCTTCAAGAGCTCATATTCTTGTTTACCAGTTCTTTCATGTCCTTTCCTTCATATATCAGGAGAATCATCATTTTCTTTGTTTACTCTAATTCCCATAAGCTTACTATTGTATATCCCTCTTTGAAAGAAGAAGGTATGCATTCTTCTTACATAGTTGATGTTGACCCTAGTCCTTCATATGAAACATATGAGAACAATTTTTGTATTCAAATCCTTCCTGAAGATGATCATCCCTGTTACCACATGAATGATACAACTGATTCACCACCTTCTGTGATCATAGTACCATATTCTACCGCCACTATTGGAATTTTTAATCAATCCATTGAACCTCATTTTCAACCTACTGATGTTCATTCTAGAAAAAGAGAAAAAAAATTTAAACACTTAAAGTTGCCATCTACTCTTCATCCTTACCCTCCCAAGTTTTTAGAATATCTGCCTCTTTTTGTTGGAGAAGATCATATTATAGCTCAGAAGCATTTGGGAGATTTTTAGAATGTCATTGACAATTTTGAAATTATCCATGAGGATGTTGTTATGAGGTTATTTTCCAAATATTTGGTTGGAGATGTTTCTTTGTGGTTTAAAAATCTATAGGTTGGTTCCATTGGTTCATGGAATGATTTATTTGGTGTATTTTCAAGGTACTAGGGAGAGAAAAAATATATTGACCAATACTTTTCTGATTTTTATGATTTGAAAAGAGGGGAGGATAAAGCTTTTGTTATTTTCAACAGGAGATTTTATAGTTTTTATTGCATCATGCCTTTAGATATCTGACCTCCTGAAGTTGTTGCTAGAATGTGTTATGTAACAACTCTTCATCCATATTTTTCTCTTCTTCTGCTATAAATGAGGTATGTCACCTTGCATCAAATGTTCATTTATGCACAAGAGGTTGAAGACAATATCAAATATTGTGGAAAATTTTCATATCAATTTAAGGATGAGGAGTGGAATGCAGACATAGCTGACAATGAACATGAACAAGAAGGATTCCATGAGGAGGAGTTGGTAGAGGATCCTGTTGAGGAGTAATATGTTTTATCTAATTTTTTTATTTATGATATTCAGGAAACCTTTTGTTTACATGTATATGATGAGTGCGATAACTATGATGAGGTGGATTTCCAAAAAACATTAGAAATATCCTTTCATCCATAAAATGATTATTTTCAGCAGTCTTATGAAAGCATTCAAACCATTTATCACAATTATGACCTCGATCATAGGGAAAATTGTGACTTAGAAAGTCATTTACATTATGCTTTTATTCATTTAATCTTTTTAAAGAAAAAATTGAAGTTTCTTATAGAGTAGAGAGAGTTGAGATGAAAAATCACATAAGTTGTTTGGAACATAATGATAAAATTATAAGTCAACAACAAACTTTCCATGTTCTTAGTGATCCTATGGTTCTCTATATGGATAATTTTGATGAGGTTGAAATGCAAGATAAGGAAAATAATTAGACTGTTTCCATTTGTTCTGAGAATGATCTTGCATTTGAAAACTTAGAACAAGAACCATGAGCATTTGAAGAAAGGGACACATTGAATAAAGAAGCTTGTATGTTACACTATACTTGTGAACAAGAAGAAACTATAGACATAGGTTGTCCTTTCATTTTTATCAATCAACAAGTGGTATTCACACATATTCTTCAATATACTTTTTCATTTTTGTTGGAAACATTAGAGAAAGAAACCTTTATGGGTTACCTAGAATTAGTCAGTGGAATTGGTTCTTCAAAGTGGATGTTTTTTTAGATTGGATTTAATTTTCAATTTGAATTTACATTAACTATGTTTATGCAAGGAATTCAATCAGTAGACAAGGTCCTTGCATGGCTACATTGGATTTTTTATTTCACATGATCACGCATCTCATAGATCATGTTAGAAGTAGGGGAATAAGCTCATTATACAAGCATTTTTGTTTCTTTTAGTTTCCTGGTTTGCAGTAGATTAAAAGTAATACTGCGTAGCCCAATGGATAAGGCACTGGATCTAAAATGTTCTTGGCATCTCACAGGGAGCGTTCCATCCCCTTTGGAGCCATTATTATCACATGAAATGTCAGGAGTAAAAAATTATGACCTTAGTCCATGTAAGAGTCTTGGTGTTATCATAGTGTTCATCATAATGAAATAAATAGGGGTTAGCATTGGTCACACACTTGGTCTTAAAATTATCATTATCATGTATCTTGTCTCAAAGGGATGTACACAAGGTTCCTTATGTCATTTTCAACCATTTGAGGGTCAAATCAATTGTCCAGTCTACTTGCTGCAAACTCACCTAAAAGTTCAAAGCATATAAATAAAGTACCTCATGCACTAAACAAACATAATTATACCTTGGAAATGTTTCAAGGGATATCCCATTGTTTTCAGTTCCTTTAATGCATCATGTTCTTCAAGTCAGTTTCAAGTAACAAGTCTATCAATTTGAATGAAGTGCACTACCAATTGTTTTGAAATATGGCACTGCAAACTAGTTGTAGTAGATGAAAGAGGATTGGATGCTTCCAAAAAATTCCCAGTCTAGCTCATTAGACACTAGCTGAAGTTTTAGATATACTAGGTACCTCTTTTTGTGATTGTGCATTGTATGAAGGTTGATTGGACTGGATACAATTGTTGTTATTTTTCTGTGCTACAAACTGTTACATATTTTATGCATTGCAAATTATTTGCACTTAACAAATTCTAAGGTATTGGTATCCTAAACTTTGGAAATATTCAAATTTGTTATTTTATACCAAAAACATCAATTTGGAGATACCTCTTGCAATAGTAACCTTATCCACTATATTTTTTATGATGCTACAAACTGTGCGTTGCGAACTTGCACTATGAACCCTCTGTTTGTTTACCAGAAAAAAACCCTCCTTAACTGTAATTCACTTATGTATTAGGTTTAATATTTTCAAAGTAATTTTCCTCTTCATATGTGTGAAGTCTTGAAAACCTGTCATTAAAACCTAGTCTAAGACTTTGCGCTACAAACTCAACTATGCATTACAAATCCTCTCTTTTACACATAATTGCTACAATTTGTTTTCTTGACTGCAACCTCATTCAATTTTGTATTATTTCCTTTTATTCTCTCCTCCTACCATCATCATGTTCATCCTTACAGTGTGTTTGTGCATGAATATTTTATTCAAGTAAACCCTAAGTTGTGCCATTTCTATCAAAAACCATATTTTCTTGTTTTTATCATATATCTGATAACAATATGTTATAATAGGGTAAATGGTTTTCAAAAAAATATATCATGGACAATCATCAAGGTAAGAAGTTTCAAAAAGGGGGAGATATTGTTAGGGTTGAGCCACATGACATGTAACTTATTAATTCTGAACCATTTTTCAAGGAAGCATTCGAGAGGGTGGTTTGCTTGAATTTTTCTAAGGAAATGAAAAGAGGAACTCCCGAAGAAGCACTAGGAAAATATGAATACATTTTCATATGTTTACATCATCATCATTTTTCCATGGTTCACTTTATTTCACATACTTATAACCCAAGTAATGATTGTTTTCTTAAACCAAGGTTACCGTATTCATATGACTTCTGCAAAAAGTTACTTAATATTTCAGAAGATTGTAGCAGGTTCTAGAATGATTTCCCAACCTTTTGTGCAAGTTTTAAAAGTTCAAATAAATTTTTAATGTAAAAACACACCTACATGAAAGTTTGCAGTGCATGTTGTCAAAGGTGCCACAGACTGGTAATTTTGGGACAGTTTGTAGCAAACTAGTACACAATAGATTGATTTTGTCATCATAAATTTTTAATTATGATCTAGGTTCTTATGAAATTTTTTTGGGAGATGAATAATAATATGATCGACTTGCTTACCAAAAATCAGCCCGACCCAGTTCGTCGTTTGGGAGAAAAGTTGAAATCAACAAGGAAAGTTTGTAGTGAAACCTGAAATTGCGTTGCAAACTCTAACAGTTTGATAAATATGAGTTGTCACTTGTATGAGGGGGTTTGAATGGTTTCCTAGGAGGTAATTGGAAATGAGGGGCATGTTTTCTATCACCATATCAAGCATCATGACCTATTTCAAAAAATCATTTATCACAATAGACAAGATCCAAAAAAATAGGAGCTAGGTGGATTTTTTGTTTCACCTTGTTGTAACATCTCCTAGAGAAAAGGGAATCCAATGCAACCACTTGGGATTTGAAATATGTATAGTAGGAAGTAATTATACACTATATATAGCAATGGTTTTTTTGAGGAAAGGGTTGGATTCAAGATCCAATAGAGGAGATAGATGGAGGAGTAGTTTAGTTGCTTATTTGTAACCGTGAGGGCCTTTTTGTAATCAACATTTCTTCCATTGAAGCTTCATGAGAGTTGTTTATTAGATTGTATTCTTTGTTTTATATTTCTCTTGTCATCCTCTTGCTTGAATATATTGTAGGTTTTGAGGATCATAGCTTCCATTGATTGATGGGTTCATGAACAACAAAGGATTTGTTGTAGCTTGCCCATTAAATCATTGTTTATTGTTTAAGAAATATTTAATCTATTTGTAGAAAGGATCTATGTGCGATATATGTTCTTCCTTTTGTCATATTTTGTATGCTTCTACCGATAATTATATATAACCCTTATCTAGTATACAATTTGATTTCCTTTTATCTGTAGGAATATATGACTCCATGCCCAATGGAATGCCTCTGCAACCAGTTTGATTCCCTCTCCCTTTATTTACTTAGTATTTTTGATCCACTCAAATATAAACTTGTTTTAATCATTTATACTTTGATGGTTACTAGGATTTTTCTTAAAGCAGTCTAAGAATAAATCCTTATGCTAACACATGTTTTAAGGAACAAGTTGAAGGCCATTGTCCTCGAGTGTTGTCCATATAGTGACAGTGTCACTCACAAATACCTCACAAAAAATGAGAAGCTTGGCTCATGATGAGACCCCCTTTCTCTTAGTTGTGTAACTGAGAGCCACTACACTATCTTGGTTCCCATACGATGGTAATGTCATACAAATAGATACCCATGATCATGATAGGTCAGCTCATGATGAGACCTCCCCTTCAGCATTTATCATTTATTCATGTAGGCCCCCCTTTTCTTATAGATAAGTGTTTCATTGCTTTCTCGAGTGATCCCTAAGCGAAGAATATGAAATGTATATATATATGATTGTATCTTTCTATCCAACAAAATTCCCTCTGGGCCTTCATCCCCTTCTTTCCATGGAATGAGAGACAACCCCTTCTTGGGTAAATACACCCTAAAATCCCAAGAGATAAGGAAATTGGGGGTTTTAGGTGATGAAAAATGGTAAGTATGGATGGGAAAAGTATGATGGCTCTTCAAGGGAGTTTCTAGTAGAAAATCCATTCTCGAGGAAGACCACTTACTAGGGAAAAATGTCAACTAGCAAGGTGAAATGAGGGAAAAGGCATAATGTCCAAGCATATGCCATGAAATCTAAAGCACTCTAAGATAGAACATACTCAAAATGCCTCAAATATTGAAATGACACTTACTATAATACCTGGATTCTACCTCATGGAGAAAGGCCTAGTGCCTTTCTAAAGTCAACTAGTATGGTGGATACCATCCTGAAAATCTTGACCTATGTGGTGGTGAGAAGGGTATCTATCTATGCAAGTGGACATTGTTGGTCATGTAGTCTATTGACACTCCATATCTGCAGCTTGAGGGCCTCAAGACATAATCTCGTTAGTTATCCCAAAAAATAGGGACAACATAGTCTATGAAAGGATCACACAAAAGTACTTAGGATAATGTTTGATATGTGTAAATAGTGTCATATTTCGTTGAACTTGAAGAAGTGTATTTTTTGCGCACCGTTTGGAATTTTGTTGGGACATGTGTTACACATCGAAATTACTCACTTTGATAGTGTCACAAGTGTCATCATTACAAAGGTCGCAAGTGTCGCATTTTTCTCGCAAAGTTGCAAGTGTCGCATGTTGCTCACAAGTGTCGTAAGTATCAGGGAAACATATTGCCATGATGCCTATGTCGTGCCTATAACGACATGAGAAGGACACTTGAAACACCTCAAAAATTTGATTTGGAAGAGGAGAAATGAGTCAACAAGCTTGCAAACCTTTTTCCATCTGAAAGCACCTCAAAAACTGAGTTTTTGGAGGGGAGCACTCCCCCTTACACTATCTCGGAGCGTCGACGCTCCCCCTTACACTGTCACGGAGCGTTATAAAGATCCCCTGGCCCTTTTGAGGGAGCGCTATAGATTTTGAGAGCGCTGACACCCCCCTAAAGCCTACTAGGGAACGCTACAACGCTCTGATGGCCCTTTTGAGGGAGCGCTACCTATTCTGGGCAGTTGTTAAGCTATTTAGATGAATGGGGGAAGGATCCTTTCATTCTTGGAAGGCAGTTGAGCTCGAATCCCTATTCTAGCCATGATCCTAGGGCATATTCTCAACTGAACGAGGTAAATCCTCAACGTCCCCAAGGATATATCAAGTGGTTAAAGCCTCTCCAAGGCTATATAAGCAAGATTTCTAATGGTGAAAGAGGACTGGAAATGGAGAATGACACCAAACTTATGATATCATAAGTGAGGATTGAAAAAGGAGAATCACACCAAACTTATGATCTCATAAGTGGTGCTGGAACAGAGATGATTAGGAAAGAATTGCTAGCATGAAACCTATGATCTCATAGGAAACACACAGTCAGCCAAAGGAGAGTGATCAATGAAGCTTATGTTATCCAGGTTGTGGATCTTTCAAGCAAGGGTTAGACGAAGGGGACTTGACGAAGTTGTCACATTCACATCTACGATTGTAAGTATTGCTGTTGTTACTCTCATTAATATGACACGCTTGGCCTGTTTCTTTCTAGTTTGTGTATAATGTTACATGAACCTATAATCAATAGATAGATCTATTTTCAAGATAATATCAATAGAGTAGGAAGTGGTCGTATCTTGTTTGTCTACAGGACTCGCGAGGAGCAAAGGATCAGAGCACAACTCGGAGTGTGCAGGGACAAACGTCGATAAAGAGGTACTTTTGTTCTCCTTCCTTCTCATGTGTTAGTTTGTATATATTTGAAAGTAAGTCAGTGTCCACGTTAATCATTTTCTGTCTTAGAGTTAGGGTCAAGCTCTTTGAGGCAATCTACTTGTCCGCAGGGAGATTTTCCTACAATAGAAACTGGCGACTCCACTGGGGAGATAGCCTCAAATCGAAACTTCTTGTTTTGATTTCTCCTCATTGACCTAGTTCTACCCCTTGATTGTTTCATACCTGGTTCAATCCTCTTTTGATTGGTTTCATGAGTTGATTGGCTCCCTACCCCATCATACTCAGCTTAATTGTCGAAATTGAACTGCAATTTTTTGAATTTTTTGACATTTCTGGGAGTTTTTGAACCTGGCGCCCCTGTCCCTATGTTAACAGAGCGCCAGTGCTCCATAATATCTTTGCACAGAGCGCTATAATTATCCTTGCCTTTGGAAATAGAGAGCCAACCCTCCTTTGGCCAATAAACCTTCCAAAATTGTTTTTTTTTTCAGGGTTTTTCCTCTGTGCCTCTCTTGCTGGGTAACCTTGTGAGTCAATCCTTCTTCTTTCCAGCTTTGACATTTGTCTTTTGCTTGAAGAAAAAACATCTTGCTGTTTGGATTTTGTAACCTTCTTCACTATTGTTG
>SNQJ01S0077461.1:39256-70270 GCA_010110895.2 Picea sitchensis | reverse complement strand
AAAATAACATTACTAATCTAATATGCCCCAATTAAGTGGTAATGAGCCAATATTAGGGCTTAACAAGTGGTGAGTGCGATGTCATTCTTTTTTGAATTGCCAGTAGACATCAATACATAGGATGTAGTGGAAGGGGAAGGTTGGTCATGAATGACCAATTGGGCCTATTGTTGAGAGGGGAAGGGTTGGGACAAGACGGACGGAGTGGGTGGTTTTGGAGCCCCTTGAAAGAACTTAGTAACCTCAGCGCGTCGTGGACAATCCGTTGTGTAGTGATCATCACCACAGATAAGACAAGGGTATCGAGGTTTGCGCTTGTCTCAATCGTCAACAGGTGAAATTTTGGTTCTCTCTGCTTGTGAAGTATTTTTTTCCTCCTTATTCTTACCCTTTCCCTTTCTAGATTTTTTTTTACCGGCTGGGGTAGATTGAACAACATTTACCTTAGAAGTCTTGTCGGTGGGAGGGGTAGGAGACGGAGCATTTTGAACATTAGAAGAAGCGGGATTGGGGTTGTTGCTTGTGGCAGAATGTGGTTGGGCATGGAAAGTGCCAATCACACCGTTGGCTGCATGAGAAGCAACTGGATTAGTTGAAGTGGCTAAAGTGGAAGGACGAGGTGCATCAGGGAGAAAGTCGTAAAGAGTACCCGTTTGTGAGTAAATGAGGTCAAGGTATTGAGCACGACTTATGGCTTGTTCTTCTGTGACAACTCCACCCATGATGATGTCATGATCGATGTCATTCACAAATTATTTTGTGAACCACTCTACCAACAACTGATCAGGAAGTTCGAGTTTGATGAGACGTCGTCTTCGTCGCCACTCATGAATGTGATCGGATATATGAGTGGCTTTGTTTTGTTTGAAAGAACTCGAAATCTTGGTCCCCATTTCATAACGGATCGATAACTGGTAGTGGGTGAGGAAATCCATAGCTAGGGTGTTGAAGTCGGCGAGGAAACCTCGTGGTAATTCTATATACCACTTCGTAGCAGAACCTGTGAGAGTTCTTTGAAAAAGACGTAAACTAATAGAGTCATCCATCAAGAAGTTGGATGAGTAGCAGAGGTGAAAATTCATCATGTGAATTTTTGGGTCCTCTCTCGCTTTGCCATCAAATTTAGGGATGTCAGATGGTAGCTTGGTTGGTTTAGCGGGCCATTGGGGAGAGTGACAGATTGGATCGTTTAAAATTCTCGACAGATCTAGGAGGTCTAAAGTGGCCAAGAAGGGTAATTTTCTATTCACATGTGGGTATTGGTGGCTTTGGGGAGGGAGTCCTGGCGGCAAACTAGTGGGACCATACGCAATCTGCATATAATTTGAAGACCCAAGAAGATTCGGTGGTTGTTGTGGAGGAAAGTAGTTCATGGGATTGTGTCCTTGAATAGAGACGTGAGTTTGAGAATTCGAGCTCCAAATAGGATTGGACATTCCTGGATATGGTTTTCCTATACTAGGGGGTATAACGGATGTAGCTGGAAGCTATTTCCCCCCAGTCGATTGGGGATTATGTTGTATCAAATGGTTCCAATACTGGGACAAGGATGGGGGTATGTTTTGTCCGTAGGGTGGGGTCGGTGGGGGTTGTCCTCCAATCGGGGGTTGAGTTCCAATTGGGGGTTGTGTTCCAATTGGGATTAGTGTTCCAATAGGAATTTTCCCTAGAAAGGGGGGCTGATTCAAACCTCCTTGGTGAAATTGTCCACCAACAGGAATCTGGTAATTTGGTGTGAATGATGGAATGGTGCCACTAGGATTAGTGCCACCAATAGAGGATGAAAAATGTCCTCCAAAAGGGGGTTGAGGAACTGTCGGAATGAAGACGGGATAAGAGTGCCCAGAAGAAGAGGGACCACCAAGAGTTCTGGATGGGGTTTGCATAGGAGTGGGAATAGAGGCATTCAACGCACGATATCTGGGTGGAAGTGTCGGGGTGACACTGGGCGAGAGCGGTGTGCCAATGGGGACTTGACTAGCTGCTGTAATCCCGGTGTGAATACTCATAGTATCTATGTAATTGACCATTTCTAAAGGGATGGTCAAGATGTGGTCATCTCACAGAGCTTCTGTACTAGGAAAATAATAAGAAGTAGTAAAAGGTATTGTGTCTGGGTCAGAGGTTTCGGGGAACGCAGGTGAGATGGTGATTTCAACGCCTTCTCTTGAACCAAAAATATCCCATCTAAAAATGCCAACAGACCAAAAAGGATCTTGGCCCTCAGGTCCTGGAAAGGGTCTAGTCAGTGATCCATAAGACACAACAACTAAGTCTCTGGAAGAATTCACTCGCATAATATGTCTCTCAGAATCAGGGTGAAGTCGAAAGTCCTTTCGAGAATTGGTAATTCAGAACCGTTCTAGAGAGTCAGTTATTTCCACTTATGGAGTGGTGACGTCTTGGACTTCACTCTATTAAGGAGAGCCCTCTGGTGAGCTTGTAGGCAGGGGTTGAGAACCTTCCAGATTTTCTGGAGGTAATCCCTTCATTCTACGTGAACGACGTGGAGGGTCTATTGTGAACGAGTTACAAACTTACGAAGAAAATCCCGTGGTCAACTTGGGTAAGAAAACAACATTCACTAGTAAAAAATCTAAGAAACAACACCAAGCAAACACGACCTTCTAATTCCGAAGTTACTAGTTGGTGATGAAATCCAACATTGCAACAACGAGACGAGAAGGGACTGGGCTAGGGTGGAAAAGTTACATTGATGACCTACTTAACTGACTTACACCCTGGTTCAAGCTCTCACACATAATCATGGGTATACCCTCCAAGGAGCCCGAGTGAGTTTGGCCAACGTCGATTCTAGGTACTGTGAAGACTTTCCCCTTCACAGTCACCTTATGTAAGACCCTAAGAAGATAGGCCACTAAGGTTACCACCAACAACAATAAATCCTGGGGGGACATTCGATAGTTCGATCCACATGCAAGGGCAGGGTATCTAGCCCAAAATCAACTCGAGAGGCTTCCACTCATCATTGTGGGTATACCTCTAAGTGACCCCCATAATACATGCAATCTCTACACCGATATCAACAAAGCAAGGTGAGTAAATCTATCAATATCAATGCAACCTCGGGTTTGACCCTTGTGTGAGAAGGGATTCCCAGGACAAAACGTTGTAAATGGAATTTGACACTCCTTAACACAAGATGCTATTGTGTGTTTTCTGATTTGGAGAGTGTATCTCTCTTCCTATTCCAAAGCTCTAGCCTAGCTAATTGTTGGTGTAATAGATCCCTAGAAAAGAGTTACTAGTTAAATTTTAAAATTGCGCAATATTATTAAGGGCTGTTGTTACTCAAAGAAAACGGAGATGAAACCGATGTTGTGTGAGACTCTGACCCAACAATGCATAGATAGGAATGAAATATATCAATTTTCATTCGATGAATCCTATGTACAGGAGGGAAAGAGAAGTGTTCTGGAACAATCTTGAACTACGATATGAAATCTCCTTTAAAATGCAATCCCAACGAATCACATAACAATGACAATTCTCTATTTGTTCTATTTCAATGATTGATTTCCAATATTTTCGAAATGAAAATGCTTTTAAAAAGAAAAATGTTTTTTACTTTTCAAAAAGATCTACACCATGGTGGTGAAAGTAAGGAAAACCAATAAATAACGAATAAGAAACAAACAAAACCCAAACCAATCTTTCAATGGAAACAAAAATGACAAGCAGACAAGACTAGTCTTTTCAATTGCATGAGAACAATGATTTTCCAAGTAATGAGCAAATGAGAAAGACAAACAATCCCAAATTTCAAACCGATCACCGGCTCCTAACCAAACAAGTACTCTGATTCCAGGATCAGAGAGTATATTCTTGCTAAGAAAGGTCAAGAGATGAGAGTTGAGAAAAAGATGGACAAGAAGAGCCTTTGATTTTTGAAGACTGATCGTGCACAAAATCCGAAGTCAAGAAACAATAACCAGGGGCCCAAGAAGTTCTTATCAGACACCTATACAGATCTGGGCACCTGAGCATATAGTTATTATCCCCAGTGGAGTCACCAATTTTGTTATCGGAATAATCGGTAGGTGTGGACACAAACAGATCTCCCTAGATCCACCTGGATCTAGAACAAAATAGGACAGGACATGNAATTAGCTAGTAAGGAGGAACAAGTAACATACCTTTGTATCGCTTCCTTAGGTCTCTGTTGCTCCCGCTTCGCTTTGGTGCTCTCGTGAGGTCAATACCAAGACAACACAAACCAACCAAAGTGAAGATAGAAAAATGTATTCAATCGTCAAGTTATGTATATGATCAAGGAATTACACAATAAATTAAGAATGACTTTATGGGAAAAGGACATGCTGCTATATCATATTAATCGAAATTAGAAGATACAACCTGATCGCCTTGATGTCGCAAGCTTCCTTTCGGTGACTCTTGGTTCCAACACACACACTTGCTCTATCTTTGCATGAAGAAGATCGAATTCCTCTTGATAGACCTATTAGAGTCCCCAAGCTTCTGCTCAAGCAGGGTTCTTCACACAATNCACCAATTATTCAATTAATCTTGCTTAACCTTTTCCATGAGAATCCTGTCAATATATAGGAGAGGGTGAGATGGTTACATGGATGAAAATGATCCCACCAAATCAGGGAAACCAGTATAATGAAAACCATTCGAATGGAAACCCATTTTCTAGAAGATCCCCTTTTAGAACCCTCGAGACTTCTTCCCTTTTCCAAGCTTGAAAACAAGTTCTCACCCTATGTATAGAGCACAGTGCGAGAAGTTCGCACCCTAGATGAAGGTGGCCTGCGAGAATGGGTCATTCTCGCACCCTAGGCTATAAGCAGCCTACGAACTCACTTTGAAAATATGTTTTCTGGAAGGAGATAAATGCCACTTTTCTCAGGAGAAAGTTCTTGTTGGGAACCTGAGTACACCATTGTTAATACATCACCAAGATGACCAAAATCATGTGTAACACTATGGTTGGAGAAGAATACATGTCGAAAATACACATGGATTCACATGGTTGGAAACACATTGTTTCACCTGGTTGAAAACCCCTACAACCTTTGTTGGTACCCATTCAAGTAGTACCACATTAGGCATTACATGTAGATGGAATATCACTTTGACATACCTTTGGGTATATAATAAGTCCCCTAGGTATACCTGAAACTAGCCTTAGATAATCTATTCTACGATTATGTTGCTATAGTACACCGAGAACAACACTCAGGGAGACCACTTTCTAGTACTTTGGTAGTCCGATAGTATGATTAAGGGAATCGTTGAGCCTGCTTAGTTAATGCCCTGAGATATTGGTTCAAGTAATATTGTTGGACCCTGGACATATATCAAAGAGCTACAACACCTGACACTCCCTTATCCTTAGTTTTGGATTACTGAGAGGGGGGATGAATCAGTAATAGCGCAATTGTAATCCTTTTTATCCAAATAAGCCAAGTGTTATATCAATGTAGAATTATTATCCAATAATGAGAAATAAGAAATGACCAATCACACACATACACAGTACACCAGTATTTTACGTGGAAACTCAAATTGGGAGAAAAACACGTAATTCTTTTCTTATATGTCTTGAAAAATCACATTCATTAGAAGCACCAACTTCCTTTGTTTTCCAGTTGCAATTGGAAGGAGGCTTCAACCCCCTAGTTTATCAGGCTACAACCTGAGGGAAGCTCCAACTCCCCAGTTCTCTGGCTACAACCAGAAGGAGGCTACAAGCCCCTATATTCTTCGGCTACAACCGGAAGGTGGCTACAACCACCTTTCCTTGCCCCGTCATGCCACCCTGAAGTAGAATGATGGAACCACTGTCAACCTGTCACTGTGAGATATACTGTTGTACAACTGTATCAACCTATGCCACTGACTTGTATCTAATCTGTACAACTTCCCTATAATCAATATGTACTTGAATTGAACATGTATCTACAAATATACAACATGTACGTGACCTGTAGTGATGCAACCCGTGTACGTATGTGCCCTATCTGTTATGTAGCCTGTGTATGCCTTCTGAAAACTAGGGTTCCCCTTTTCTTGAAAACTTCTGACCTTCTGTAACTTATTTCACATAGATATGTAACCTAACACTGTATACAGACTGTAACTGTATCATGTGCATGCATCCTCATACATAACCTTTACTCAAGGCAGGTATGTCTCTCTCTAGTCATAGGTATGTGTAATCATGAACAAGTATAATATCCCTCCCATGATCTTAGTCATCAAACCCTTTATGATATTCAACTTCTCAATACATCAACCACTACACAAATGCAATCTCTCAACCATGTACCATAAAGACCCTTAGCCATATGCCAAGAAATACAAGATGTGCCTCAACAAGAATTATCAATGATAAATATACTAGCACTGTATTTCTGTATATCTAACTTATACAAAATATCCCATGTAGTCACTAGTCTTTCCAGGGAGAATTCTCAAATATACATTTCCATTCCTCATGCATACATCAAAATCCAACTATTCATAGAAATAAGACATACCTTTTGAACCAATGGACGGATCTGATGTATCTGAGCACTTTAGACTTTCTTGGGATCTTGATCTCAGAATCTAAAACCTCTGCATCTTCATCTCTTCAATTTTCCATTGATTTACCAACATGTACGCACCCTAATACACTGCCAACCTGTGTATAGCTCATCATGTACTTACCTTGTACACATAAAACCTGCGTATAACTCAACATGTACGCACCTTGTACATAGACAACCCGTGTATAACTCAACATTTACACACCTTGCACACAGAAAACCGATGTACACCTCTGAAAATAGGTTTTTGCTATAATTCCAAGTATTCCGCCCTCAACCCTTCGTGCTACCTCAGACTTTTGCCACATTAGATGTATCCACAAGTATTTATAGGAAGATTTACACAAGAAAATAGATATACAATATGTACAAGTGTGTTTTTTATGTGTGATCTTTGTCTCTTATTTATATCTTCATGTAGCCTTACACTTTCCTTATTTTAGGGCTTCTTCATTTAAAATAATTTATTTTTGCAAATCACTTTGACTCTTGGGGGCTTCTATAAGACTCATGAGGGTTCTCCAACTTCATATGGTCATAACTCTCTAACCGTGAGGAGTTATGTGACATTCCACATACCACCGAAAACGACATGACAAGCACTATCCATCTAGGATAGTTTCACTCACAAATTCACCATCCTTCACCTCATTATTCCTCAAGTAAGAATGGGTTCTCTCACTCTGCAAAGTGTCTTCCCGTGAGGGATTTCACCATAAGGGGACCACTTTGGAGTTCATCCATTTTTACTTCTTATCAAACATGACAAGACAATAATGAGTCATCTTTACATCAAACAATCTTGGGTCCATTACCCAAACCTTGTGCTATGGGGATTTCTTCAAGGGTTGAAATCAATGACAACCAACCTTAATCAACACTTAGGACCCAATAACATTTTTCCATGGCTCCAAAGAAACATCCAAAAATTACTTCACCAATTAAACCTCGAGAAAGGTCCTCCATGACTCATGAAGAAAATGAGGAGATACAAAACTAGCTAACCAAATTGAAAAGTAAAATCGACGAATTGAATGATAGGTTAATGAAAAAGGATGATTTGATGAATACTCAAACAAAAATGGAAATAAAGATGGATGTAAATGCGGAACTGGTGGAAAGGAAGATGGATTAGAATAAGGAACAAATGAAAAGAACGTTGGAACAATTGGATTAGAAAATGGATGCAAAGTTGGAACAAATGGAGGGAAAGTTGGAGAAAATGGAACATTATATTATTGAATCCTTAAATAAAAGGCTCCCTAAAAATGATAAGCTGTATAAAGGGAGTTGTTGGCCCTAAAGTCTGCACTTGACTGCTAAAGGGCAGAGCTAGACCACCTCAAGTTTAGAATGGTTGGTTTCTTAATTTTTGTTGGTCAGTTAGAGGGTTGGTTTTACTAAGACAAGAGCATGGTTGGGTTGGAAAAATGATAAGGATGAGGGTCCTCCTTGGTTGGTGGCACACTACTGATAGAAAAGTGAAATAACAAAGGTAAAAAAAAAGGGAAACAACAAACCACTCAATGAATAATCTGCTGCAAGAAGTTCAATACTTAAAATATCATTTCAAGACATTAAACATGTATCAAAAACACAATTACTCCCACATGTTGCAATAAAAACAAATCTTCATCAAAGCATAGTTGTTATCACTGGCTGCATATTAATAAAGACAAGTTATACAATAGCTAAAGGAAAAGAAATGTACTTCGCACAAATCAAAATTGTATTCAAGATAAGAAACACATATGAACTTGGACACAAATACATTGTCATCAATAGTATCTTCACTAGGTAGAAAGATTTAGTCCATGCACAAAAATGGGTCAATCCAGTTGTTGATTTGATCTCTTTCCCCAAAAACTCCCCTCAAAAAATACATAAACTGCATATTTATCAAAAATGCAGAGGCCCTTGCCCAGTGTGGAATTTGGGCTTAACTCTACCACATATGTCGTTAAACAACTTATTAATTTAATCAAAACACACTGTTGGAGTATATTAATGAATACTTTGAAATTGACTTAACAAAAAGGAGTGGTTCTTATCACACATAGAAGACCACTTATTATACCTTAAACTAAAAGAGTCTTGAACTAAACAATTGAAAACCACTACTAGCAATGAAACTGGAATGATGCATGCGTTGGAGTGAACTGAGATCTTACAGAAATGGTCAAGAGTGACAAAACTAAGTTCTATATCGATCATGGCATGCACGTGCATTTTTGGAGGTCACTGGAGACAACTAGAAGTGTGGTCTTGTCTTTCCCCCACTTATATTTTTAAGGACAGAAGCAAGTCATGTTGTGCTTTTCTAGAGTCTGGACGTGTAGTTCCCCCATTCCTGGTTTGGAGCCCCTTTTTAAACCTTTCAAATATGCAATAAATATGGGTGAGCCACTTTGTAAATTCATAAATTGGAGGGTTCAAAGAGAAGAGGAGGCATATCCTTTGGAGGACAGAACCCCCAAAGTCATTATCCAAAGCTAATCACTTATTAACCCGAGATTACCTTTAACCTTCATCGTTATGGGACTTCAAGACTCCGTCTCTTCAGGGTTAGGGAGTTTCTGAGTGCAAAGTATGAACATTTATCGAATGGCCTAACTCCCATAGTGACGTGGTGGCCTGATGTCACAACTGCTGATGTGTCACATAAGGCGAGTGAAACGTGTCACTCAAATATGAGTGGATGATGGGACCCAAATGACTAGAATTGAATGACATGTGTCAAGGCTAGATGGAAGCCACGTATCTCCATGGATGATCGCCACAAGTCCCGACGGATGAATTCCGCGCATCTTCGAAACTTTGACACCTCGTCGTTCAATATTTTTGGACTGTGAAGCATGAAAATCTCCCAAAATAGTATGGGACCGAAGTGACGTGTCTCAGAAGGAGAGTGACACATGTCATATGAAATCGTTCAGATGACATGCCCCAAGGTGCTTGAAAAACATTCCACGTGTCAGCGCCAGATGGTTGCCACATTTATTGACGGATGAGCGTTGCGTGCTTCGACACTTCAGGATTTAGGATTTTGGATTGTGAAGCATGAAAATCTCCTGAAGTGATGATCTCGTGAAGTAATTAGCTAATTCTTATCACCAATTAACTTGGGATTAAGCTGTGTTTAACATTAAATACTTCGGGAGTTCGACACTTCGGTGATCGAAACAATGACATGTTCGGATGCCCAAACACCAAAGCTGCGGAGTGACTTTCCTAATGATTTTTAGTTAAACCTCATGCAATTATGGACCCCCGAATGGATGAGATCCATTGATCTAATAAACCTGTTGGATCTTTACCGTTGAAAATTACCTTGTCCGTTTTTACCATCCAGGCCTGAAAATGACTGCTCTGAATTGCTGCGTTTTGTTCATGGGCATAAGTTGGGCATACAAAAAGGCTTGGTGGACCTGTTGTGAGATCAATCAGTGGAAAACATGATGAAAAACATTCTGAACCAAATCATGATATGTAATTATCCTTCAAGAAAAAAAGAAATAAAATGCACGAAGACTCGATCAAGAAAGAATTGATAAAAGCCAATTCACTTAGTAATGGGAAACCGAATTCACCAACCATAAGAGGAAACATTTGATGAAGGCATAGGGAAATGAGAGAGGAGGGGAAGGGGTGGAGATCTAGATTACAACATTGGATCCAAGTGGGTATAACACTTACCTGTGAGGTGCTAAGAACAACAAATCAGTTGCTTTGAATTTAATAACTTGCTCCCACCTTCCTTTTCTTACCTTTGTTTTCTATCTTCCAACCACGTATCTCTGCCATTGTTTCTCGGTCATGCATGTCTAAAAATTAAGACTGAAGCCAACCCCAATGCCTTTTTTGGGTTATGGAGTCTTTATTGAAACTTGAAACTGCAGTTAAACCCCAGTGCCTTTGTTGGGCTATGGAGTCTCTTATTCAAACAACCTACTAAAAATCAACACACTGAAAAAAAATCTGTGAACTAAAAATTAAATGCTTGGATTATGAGCTTATTCTCCTACTACCTAATCTAACCAACTGAAATTGAATACTCAAGTATGAAAAAATTTCGAAAATAACCAATCAAGCAATAAGGTTCTTGGCATTTGTTCATGTACACTGCTGAAAACATGAAAATACAACAATGTAGACAACATAAAATCTAATTTTAGTTCATACTTACTGCCACACATTGTGTGCATCATACCAACAACTACAATATTGGAGACCCATGTTGAGGCTGAATCCATCTAATCATACATGGGATCATCAAGAACACGAGGAGACTTTGACTAATCTAGAAGACTGATTCTTTGCTATTTGAAATCTATGGTATGGAAAAGAATGGTCTGCTCCTCTCGTTGTTGAAACAACTCATGAAATTCATGTGATTCACAACCATTAAGGGCAACGAAACACTCTTGATACTGCTCATCTAGTTGTTTGAAATGAGAGAGTATGTCTTCTACATGGCTCATTTTTTCTCGTTCTTGTTCCAGAAGGTCATTTTCATACTTATAGATTTCTTGTTGTTCAACGATTTCAGGGGAATGTAGCTCCATGTCTACTATAAAATCAAATTTTAATTGTTGATTTGGTAGCTCCTATTCATAACTAGTAAATGGAGTTTGTTCAACTTAAAATATATCACAAACATGTGCTAAATATTCATGAAAATTTTGAGCAACAAATTGATCACAGTCATGACTATCATTAGCTGCATCATGAACGCAAAACTAAAAAACATTCTTCTGGAAATCCAGACTAAATAAGGATTTAACATCAACATGTATTGCCTTCTCATCATCATTTTCAGTTTTAAAAAAATGTTGAAAGTCTTCATGTTGTATAACAGAATTGGAAGAAGATATAACTGATAATGAATCTTCTTTCTCTTCCTCAGCATTATCGTTCCCTTCATCTATACTTCTAGAATAAATAATAATGGACTGTTGAATATAAGATTCAAATTATTCACAACAATTTTCCCAAAGTAAATCAGCTGGAAAAAACTGTTTACAATGATCACTAAATTTGCATGGAACTGTTTTAGGGAAGATGAGTACATGAACATATTCATTAATACAACCTCATGATGTATGCCTAACTGATGCATGACTTCACATAATTCAAGAAAATTATTTGCAGGGTTATCATCTTTATTTTCTCTAAATCTGGGCAAGTAATCACCCCACTCATCTATAGTAGGAACACTATTTGGAAAACTAGGAACAATAGAGAAATTAAAATAAGAAAACCTCTAAGCCAAGATGGCTTCCATATAAAATTATGACTTATTAAAGCTATGGAGTTGCCACTGGATCCTTTAACCATGGAGTCACCAGGTGAATGATCTACAGTCTGCATGTGTCTGGTCTTTATTCACCATCAAAGATCATATATGCTCGTTGTTATTCTCCCAGGGAAATATATTTCGTTACTCCATTCCCCAATAACGGTGCTAGAATATGTTGTTCCTAAAGTCTGCACTTGACCATTAAAGTGCAGAGCTAGGCCACCTCAAGTTTAGAATGGTTGGTTTCTTAATTTTTGTTGGTCAGTTAAGGGGTTGGTTTTACCAAGACAAGAGCATGGTTGTGTTGGAAAAATGATAAGGATGAGGGTCCTCCTTCATTGGTGGAACACTACTGACAGACAAGTAAAATAATAGAGGTAAAAACAAAGGGAAACACCAAACCACTCAATGAATAATATGCTGCAATAAGTTCAATACTTAAAATATCATTTCAAGACATTAAACATGTATCAAAAACACAATTACTCCCACAGGTTGCAATAAAAAAAAATCTTCATGAAAGAATAATTGTTATCATAGGTTGCATATTAATAAAGACAAGTTATATAGTAGCTGAAGAAAAATAAATGTACTTCGCACAAATCAAAACTGTATTGAAGATAAGAAACACATACGAATTTGGACACAAATACATTGTCATCAATAGTATCTTCACCAGGTAGAGAGATTTAGTCCATGCGCAAAAATTGGTCCAACCAGTTTTTGTATTGATCTCTTTCCCTAAAAACTCCCCCCTCAAAACATACATAAACTGCATATTTATCAGAAATGCAGAGGCCCTCGACTAGTGTGGAACTAGGGCTTAACTCTACCACATATGTCATTAAACAACTTATTAACTTAATTAAAACACACCGCTGGAGTATGTTCATGAATACTCTGAACTTGATTGAAAAAAAAGCAGTGGTTCTTATCACACATACAAGACCACATATTATACCTTAAACTAAAAGAGTCTTTAACTAAACAATTGAAAACCACTATTGGCAATGAAACTGGATTGATGCATGCATTGGAGTGAATTGAGATCTGATAGAAATGGACAAGAGTGACAAAACTCAATTATGTATCGATCATGGCATGCACATGCATTGTTGGAGGCCACTAGAGACAACTGGAAGTGTGGTTGTGTCTTTCCCCAACTTATCATTTTTAGGACAGAAGCAAGTTGTGTTGTTCTTTTCTGGAGTCTGGATGTGTAGTTCGCTTGTTCTTGGTTTCGTGCCCCTTTTTAAACCTTTCAAATATGAAATAAATGTGGGTGAGCCACTTCGAAAATTTGACAGTCAGAGGTTTCAAAGAGCAGAGGAGGCATATCCTTTGGAGGATAGAACCCCTGAAGTCGTTATCCAACACTAATCACTTATTAACCTGATATTACCTTTAACCTTCGTCGTTGTGGGACTTTAGGACTCCAGCTCTTCAGGGTTCAGGAGCTTCTGAGTGCAAAGTATTAACATTTCCCGAATGGTCGAACTTCCTGAGTAACGTGGTGGCTTGGTGTCATATGATGTCGCAAATGGTGATGTGTCACATAAGGTGAGTGACACATGTCACTCAAATATGAGCAGATGATGGGAACCAAATGAAAATATATGAGTGACACATGTTAGGGCCAGATGGAAGCCACATGTCTCCACCGATGAGTGCCACAAGTCTTGATGGATGAATGTCACACATCTTCGGAACTTTGACACCTCGATGTTCGAGAGTTTTGGACTTTGAAGCATGAAAATCTCTTGAAATAGTATGGGCCCAAAGTGACGTGTCTGAGAAGGAGAGTGACACGTGTCATATGAAATCGACCAGATGGCGTGCCCTAAGGTTCTTGAAAAGAATGTCGCATGTCACAACATATGAATTCCACATGTCAGTGCCAGATGTCTGCGACATCTCTTGACAGATGAGCGTCGTGTGCTTCCGCCCTTCGAGCTTTGAGAGTTTGGATTTTGAAGCATGAAAATCTCCCAAAGTGATGATCTCGTGAAGTTATTAGTCAATTCTCATCACCAATTAACTTAAGATTAAGTTGTGTTTAACATTAAATACTTTGGGAGTTTGACACTTCGTTGATCGAAATAATGACAAGTTTAGACGCCCGAACGTCGAAGCCGTGGAGTGAATTTCCTAATTCTTTTTTGTTAAACCCCACGTAATTTTGGACCCCTAAATGGATGAGAGCCATTGATCTGATCGACATGTTGGATCTTTACTGTTGAAAATTACCCTGTCCATTTTTACCTTCTATGCCCAAAAATGACTGCTCTAATTGTTGCATTTTTTTCACGGGCATTTCCTATTCATACAAAAAGGCTTGGCTGAACTGCTATGTGCTCAATCAATGGAAAACATGATGACAAACATTCCGAACCAAATCACAACATGTAATTATCCTTGAAGAAAAACAAAAACAAAATGTGTGAAGACTCAATCAAGAAAGAAACAATAAAAACCAAGTCACTTAGTAATGGGAAACCGACTTCACCAACCAAAAGAGGAAAAATTTGATGAAGGCATAGGGAAATGAGAGAGGAGGGGAAGGGGTGCAGACCTAGGTTACAACAAGAATCACGAAAATAAAGGTAGTATTGAGGTTGAACAAATTTCCAATAATGATAATTTTCCAGGGGGCTTTAACTCCAATAATGGAGTTACTTGTGGATGGTATCCAAAAGGAATGAAATTTCCCAAGGTTTAATTAAGGATGTTTGATGGAACAAAGGTATTTACATGGGTGAACCAAATAGAGAAATATTTTAAACTGCATCATATTATGGATGATAATCAACAAATTCACACAGAAACTTTGAACTTTGAGATAAAAACATATCAATGGTATCAATGGGTAGTTAAAAGGAAGCCCCAATCTTATCATTATACTTGGTGTTTATTTACTGGAGACATAGAGGAAAAATATGGGAAAGTTTGGGAACAAGACTACTTCAGTCAATTGACAAGAATCAAGCACTTAGGTGATATTGAAGATTATAATTTATAATTTCAGGTATTGTCCACAAGGGTGGATAACATAAGTGATGAACATTTATTGGAATCTTACATAGGTGGACTAAAAAAAGAAATTAAACATGAGATTTTTATAAAACATCCTGAAAACAATATGGAAGCTATGTAATTTGCTCATGATATTCCAACCAAGAATAAGGCTACACACAATTATATCATTGGAGCATATGCAGGAAGAAAAGATCATTTAGGGGTTCATATGTAATGATCCCAAGCCAAATTCTTTCTTGGAATCACTAACTACTAGTAATTTATTGAGTTTCTAAGTGCAGACAAGATTCATCAACACATGGAGATCACAATATATTCAAAATGTAGAAGCACAAGCAAAGATCTGACCTTTTTATTATGAGCAATGTAAGATCAATACAATAGATGGCCGATCTGGTATAAACCTCAGATGACCGTACAAGCAATAGATATGAGCTGCTACAAAATGCTCCCGACAGTACAAAATGAGCCTCCAAAGGCTGGAAATACAATGAAGACTAAATCAAGCAGATCTGCCACTTCCTGATAGAATGCTGAAGCCCTGAATAATTTTGCCCTGCTACCAAAAGTGTCCAATCATTCCGAGAAATATGCCAAATGATAGATCGGGTAACTACAAGGAAAACCCAGATGTCCAAATTCCCAAATCCACTCTCAAACTCCGTAGATCTGAATTCTCCACTGAATTATGTGCCCCACTGGATGACTGAAACCCTAGCTGGTTTGACCCTGATGAAGGAGATCTCAAATGATCTGAAGCTCTCCAAGAATATAGATGGTTGATGGTGAGAACAACCGAGGTGCCGGATCTCCAAGATCCCTCTCAATGGATTGTAGATCTGAAATCTCCGAATGGTGAGCCCTCTTGGATATTTGAAACCCTAGCAGATTCGTACGATGAAGGGGTCCTCCAAATGCTTTGAAACTCTGCAAGAATATAGATGGGGCTATGAGAATCCGTGGGAGAAGTTTAGGACTCGGATCTCAGCGAGATCTCACTAGATCACGGTTTTTCTTCGAATCATGGGATGTCCCCTATGGCTCAGGGCGATCCCAATCTGGAACAAATGTAGAATGATGATAACCCTCGATACCTCAAATAATGGTCTCACCACCTTTGCAAACTAAAGCAACTGTCGGAATGGCCCTAGGCCCTGGGGATAGGCTGGATTGAACCTCCCTCAATAAACTGGCTCTGGTACTAGAATGGTGTGGAGGAGTCTTTCATCCCCAAGATAATTTGTGGAACTAGGTGAGTGGATATTTCACCCTTGAGTTGCTCTGAGGGTTTGTTATAACAAAACCCTAAGCTGAATGCTCAAGAGCAATAGCAAATGCTAATCCAAACAGGAATGGTAATAGGTGCACCCTAATACTGTTATATACTTTTCCTTCTAATTCTCTGTTGAGTTAAGGTTATCCATAGTTAATCTTCTATTCTTATGTTGAGGTATCTTTTACTCCTTTCCTTTTCCTTTCTTAAGTCAACTTAAAATATAACTTTTAACTTCTTGACTTTTCCCCCTTCGGTGTGAGACTATGGAAGGCCTAAGGTGGTGCCAGTGCCAGTCTCCTCATTACCTCTCTAAGAGGTGGGGACGTCTGATCTCTACAGCGAAATTGCTTTCTCAAGCAATTAAGAGCACTGCTTCTCTAACCGCGTGTCGCTCCCAAGTGGCATCCTCAATGGGTAAAATCTTCCACCTAATCAGATACTCCCTGATGCTTCGGTTTGAGCCTCTTCTCTTGGACCTCCAATATCTCCTACGGAATCAAAACAAGTTGTCCCTCCTCATCCATGGGAGGTAATATAATAGGCGACATGTTAATGAGGAGGGCTTTCTTAAAGAGCCCACCAGACATGGAAGGCGTTGTGAATTTTTCTTTGTGGAAGCTCCGACTCATAAGCTACTACCCCTATCCCCCTGCTGACTCTGTAAGGTCCAAAAAGCCTGGAATCAAAGCCTCCCATGGCACCCCAATGGAGGCACGTATGGTTGTAACCTCTAATAGACTAAATCACCAACCTCCAAGGTACAATCAACTCTGTGGCAATGCCTTGGACCTTTCTAACGGTTTTAATTGCCCTACGTAAATGATCCTTCAATTCCCTAAGAATGTCTTGGCTACTGGCATCCAATCTTGTACCATTGGAGCCCTCTTGTCACCAAATGCAATCTCCACAAATGATAAAGGATCATAGCTATACAAAACTCGAAGGGTGACATGCCAATGGACATATGTTGGGTGGTGTTGTAGCAATATTCTCCCGTCTTGACCATCACGTATGCTTTTGTTGTCACCTTTCGTGGTTCGGTAACCTTCCACCCATTTGTTGACATCTCAGTCACGTCCATCCGTCTAAGGGTGATAGCTAGTACTAGGAGTTAATGTGGTACCCACTAATCTGAACAAATCACATAGCGTACTCATGAATCTATTTTCCCTGTCACTGATGATGGTTTGGGTAGGCCGTGTAGTCTGAGCACCTCTCTAAAAAATAATTTGTGCAATGTTTTGCACTAAGTGCGGCTATGGGAAAAAAGATTATTGAAGCCGTCAACTTTGTCTACCACCACGAAAATGCAATCTTTCCCCATTCATGCAGGTAACTTGGGTGATGAAATCCATGGATATAATTTCCCACTTATGCTCTGTAATAGGTAAGAACAGCAGAGTCTGCGAAGTGTGTGTGCTCATACTTGTTTTCTTTGCATGTAGTGCATTCTTTGACATTAGCATCTTCCTTGAGGCCGCTCCATGCAAAACCTTTCTCACACCTTTTTGTATGTCTTCGCGATTCCTGATGCCCTGCTCTTGGTGAGTTATGACATGCATGTAGGATCAATCTTAACTTTGAGCGATCGAGGAACTAAAAGATCACTCCCTTGTAATAGATGAGGTGATTGCCTTGATACGAAGTTGCAATGAATCTGTGACGCCCATCCAACAATTGACAAGAAGAACTGATCCTTTGCATATTCCACTATCAGGTGTTCCTTCTAGTCGACGTACATACCGGACATGGAAAAAAAAAATGGACGGCCTTCTGGATAATGCATCGGCCTTTGCGTTGTTCTTTCCTTTGACAAATTCAATGTCAGAATTAGGCTTGTATTTTGCTTACCCATTTTGTTGTCTTTCATTCAAAACCTTCTGCTCCAATAGATATTTAAGACTATGGTCTGATTTGACCTTAAACCTTGCACCTACCAAATATTGCACGAATTTATTAGTGCATGCATGATAACCAACATTTCTTTGTAATAAGTAATGCTATAAAGTAGTTCGGGGACCCACGAGTTTCGGCTTTCATAGGCAGAGATTGCTGTTTGCATCAACATGGCTTCTGCGCTTCCCGAGGCATCACACTCCCAAAGTGGAAGATGCCTTGTCGAGAAGAGCTAGAAGCTGAAGGCGGTGCTCATGATTACCTCTTTCATTTTTCTCCATGGTATTTGGGCCTCATCATTCCATTTGAAGGACCCTTTTTGGTCAAGTCAGTCAAAAGTGCGCAGTTAGAGAAAACCAGCACGAAAATTTTCCTGTAGTATGTGCATAAGCCCAGGAATCCGCTCAGTTTTGTGAGTGTTTTCGAATTAGGCCATTCCCTAATGGCTATCATTTTCTCGGTATTTTGTACTCCTTTTTCCCCTATGATGTGTCAAGTAAAGCACTTGTCATTCCAAATTCACACTTGGATTCCTTGGCGTGCGATTATTTGTTCTTCCATGATTGAAAGAGTTTGGTCCACATGTCGAAGGTGTTCCTCCCAAGTCTTCAACGTAAAATGAGCAAGTCATCAAAGAATACCAACAAGTGTTTCCTTAGTTGTTTGTTGAACACATGGTCATGCAAGACTGAAATGTGGTAGGGGCATTGGTTAGCAAAGGGCATCGTAAACTCGTAATAGCCATAGTGACACCTAAAGGCTATTTTTGAGATCCTCTCCCTCATCTTGATTTGATGTTGCTTTGGCGAAGATCAATTTTATTGAAAATATATAGCTCCATGCGACTCATCCAACAACTCATCAATCACGGGTATGGGGTACCTGTTTTTTAACGTCTTTTTATTCAAATCCCGGAAATCAATGCATCCCTCAATATTTCCATCATGCTTCTTTACCAAGACTCTTGTGAAGCAAAATGAGCTTGAACTTGAATTACGATGTGTCCCAGTCGTAAAGCTCCTTGATGGCCTTCTCTATCTAGTCTTTATAATTCTTGGGATGCTTATAGGGTGTAGTGATATGAGGGCTTAATACGGCTTCCTAGCTCAATGATGCTCAAACTATCACGGTGGCACACACGGAGGAATCATTAAGCCTTTATGGTGCTTGTCAAGGATTCTTTTGATCTCACAGCATATGTAATGCACCTTCTCATCCACCGTGTGAGATCTTACATTCTCGCTGCATATACAATTTCTTCCCCTTTGAAGATGGCTTCCATCCTCTTAGGCATGACAGGTAACTCTGCAAGAGTTACCTGTCATGCCTCTAAACACAACCTTTCGTCCTCCTTCCACAAAGGACATTTCCATGGTCTTGTAATTTTGGTGATGGGTCCTAAGTCTTGACCCTTTGCACCTAGGATGATGTTGGTATCGAGGAAGATCCATCACATACACATCTGAACTAACTCATGCCTTCCAAAGGTAAGTTTCATGCACAGTATGTATCGTTGAGGGCATAGTACTACCACCCTTCTCCCACTTTGAATCCTTCAAACTCTCTTGTAGGTATGTGCCTCTCTTTAGTAATGCTACATCAATGAAGGCTTGTGGGAAGCTCACCATCATCGAATTGACACTCGTCCTTGTAACACCCCTCTCATCACGAAGGTGTTGAACTTGGGTACCCCACCGATAGATGCTAATGTAGCCTTCTTTCCAGCTGCACATTCTAGTTTTGGAACCTCCTCTTCTATTGTCTCTAATGTTTTGGCCTCCATGTTTGTATCTGACCATACTCATCCTCTTCTTCTTCATCTGAGGTGACCTCAATGTAATGTACCAATCCTCGTCCCATGCACTTGTGTGAGGGATTCCATGGCTCCTTGCATGTGAGAAGAGTTGCTTCAGTTTTCCCTCGGTGTTGTCATCTATTACGCCACGGCCCTTGTCCTTAACCCTTAGGGTCACATCCTCCCACAGTTTATTGGGCTGATCTCTTCCACCGGTGTTAAGGAATTGAGTGCAGGTATAAATTTTGGTTGTATTTGGATGATCCCTCGTCTTCCAAATGGCTCACGTAGGCTAGTAGGCAGAAGGCCTTAACCCAACCAACTCAAGGGGTTCCATCAATCCTGCAATAAAAGGCATCATATGAGCCTAGTTGGGGACATATCTTGCACCATCATTGCCAATCTCTGGAACTCATCAATGTGCACCTTAGCCGTACCTGTTTTCTTGATTTGGGTGAGCTCCAGTAACCGGGATCTCTTTGGTCAAATCTATCAATGAGCCTACGAATTGAATTCTATATAGGATACAATCAAGTTTGTCAGTGTAGTGAGCCATAATATAGTACCACCAGTCTTTGGGCCTTTCCATCCAAGTACAGTGGCAAACTTGATGGCCTCCATCTCTCTCATGGGGCAGCTTTGAGTTTGAGCGAACTGCAGGGAAGATAGATATTCCATGCTTGTGCTGTCATCTTATTCGTACCATGAAAGTATGGAATATCTATCTTCTCTGCCCTTGGCTCAAACTCAAAGTTGCCCCTATGGTTAGTCCTAGGCTGGTTTACGAACACGAGTTGACAATCTTGGTCTAGGGACATCTGTCTTTGAACTTTCATATCAAGCTATAGTATTCCTGTTACTCGGCTAATTGTGCCCTGGAAATCTTCAGCATTCATCTGCTCTTGCTCATCTTTGAATGTGGGAATGTATGGTCTGGGTTTAGCTCTTCTACCTGAGTGTTTTCCTAGTGGTTCATCTATGAACAGCACGTCTGATATGATTGGTCCTGCTACCCATCGCCCATGGAATGTGCCACCTCAAGACTTCCTTCGGATCCTGATGCTTTCTACGGGTTACTCATCTATCTTCCTCATGGGTTCCACGAGACCCTCCAACCTCCTTATTCCCACTCACGGTATGAGGATCTTTGCCTTGATGGGTTACTTGCATCGAGAAGGTCGGTTATCCTTGTTTGGTTCTCATTCATCTTCGTAGATTCTCATCAACTTTCTTCAAGGTTTTATAGATTTCGGCCTGTCCCCTTCTTTTTGTTTCCTGATACTCATCCAATTTCCAGGCCAATGTGATTTCTGTGTGGTTCATGCTTTGTTGGAAATTATCAAATTTAGTTACTAAAGAGCCAATCCCTGAGGCTCATGGTGCGTCTCTTGACCCTTCTATTTCTACCCCTGTTTCATTGTTGTTTATCTTCCCTTCGACCACTTCGGCAATTCCCCACAACCCTTACGCAGAATCTCTCCGCGGTTTGGAGGATCAAGGCTCTATACCACTGTAATGATCCCAAAACAAATTATTTCTTGGAATCACCAACTACTAGTAATTTATTGAGTTTCTAAGTGCACTACCAAGATTCATCAACACATGGAATCTCTATCTTCCAAAAATGCTTGAAGCCTGAAAAGCAAATATCGACCTTTTTATTATGAGCAATGTAAGATCAATACGTAGATGGCCGATCTAGTATAAACCTCGGATGGCCATTACAAGCAATAGATATGAGAACATTACAAAATGCTCAGCCGATACAAAATAAGCACTCCAAAGATACAATGAAGACTAAATCAAGATGCGCCCGCGTCTGATAGAATCACTGAAGCTACGAATAATTTTCCACAGCTACCAAAGTGTCCAATCATGCGAGAAAGATGCCAAATGATGCGTCGGGCAACTACAGGAAAACCAGGATGTCCAAATTCCCAAATCCACTCTCTCAAACTCCGTGAATCTGAATTCTCCAACTTGAATGATATGCCCCATGGATATTTGAAACCCCTAGGCTGGTTTTGATACGATGAGATATCTCCAAATGATCTGAAACTCTCAAGAAATATAGGTCAGTTGATGGTGAGAGCAACCGAAGGTGCCCGAATCTCAAGATCCCCTCTCAATCGTTGTGAATCTGAAATCTCTCAGCAGATGGTGAGCCTCTTGGATGGCCGAAACCCCCTACTTGAGAGGTTGGAAATTGCACGATGAAGGAGACTCAATTTTTTGAAACTCTCTAAGAATATAGATGGGGCTATGAGAACCCCGTGGGAAAAGTTTGGTTTCCAGTCTCAGCGAGATCTCCATTAGATGCAGGAGTTTCTTGCAGATCTGGGGATGTCCCTATGGCTCCCGGGCGTCCAATCTGGAATAAATGTAGAGCGATGATAACCCTCGAGAAAATCCCTCAAAATGATGGACCTGCCCACAAGTGAAGTAATGAGGGCAGCTGGCCCTCGGGGATATTTGGGTCGAACCTCCCTCGATATCTGCAGCTCTGTGCTAGAATGGTGTGGAGGAGTCTTTCATCCCGAGATTCAAGGCATTGGAACAAGGTGAGTGGATATTTCACCAGCGAGTTTCTCACAAGGGTTTATGCGACCAAAATTGGCCCGGAATGCTCAAGCTGATAGCAAATGCTAATCCAAAACCAAAATGGTATGGGTGCACTAATCTTACTTATACTTTTTCCTTCTAATTCTCTGTTGAGTTAGGTTAGCTCCCAAGGTTAACTTCTATTCTATTCTTCTTTTGAGTTATCTTTTGCTCCTTTCCTTTTCCTCTTAAATCAGCTTAAAAATATAACTTTTAACTAATGACTTTTCCCCCCTTTAGTGTGAGACTATGAAATATAACTTTTAACTTCTTGACTTTTTCCCCCCTTTAGTGTGAGACTATGACCTAGTGGGGGTGCCCAGGCCACTGAGTCTCCTCATTACCTCTCTAAGAGGTGGGGGACATTACATCATAAGACAATCGTACTTCAACCTACTTGAATATCACATAAGGAAATGGAGGAAAGAACAAAACAAGGATCATTCTTTGGTTGTAACAACAAATGGTCAAAAGGGAATAAATATCAAGAAGAAAAAAATTTCACCTTGGAAAATAATGATGAAGTGGAAGCAGAGGCATATACACAAAGAAATGAGGAGGAAATTGTCAACTTAAAAGAGAAGGAAACAGAGGCAAAAATTGTGCACAACATTGATTCATACATGTGTGGAATATTTGTTCATGCATTGGTAGATTTGTTAGCACCTCAAACCTAAAAATTGTAGGTTACATTAAGAAGAAGAATGTTATAGTTCTCATTGAATCAGGTAGTACCCATAAATGATGCAATAACCTAGTTTTGAGTCCCCAGATTAATAATGTATTTTGTTTATTTGATGAAAGGTCGAAGTGCCCAAACAATGTGTCTAGGAAATGTAATACTTTGATAAATTTTAATAATAAAATTCATCGTTGTCCGCGTGATGGAAAATGACGAGAGTTATAGGGGGCTATGATTCCATGGGAGAGGGGGAAGCCAATGGGATAAGCCTTTACATTTTTTAATTATTTTTATTTACCCACCTTTGAATTTTAGAGAGAAAGAGGGGTTATGTGAGGTTCTTGGGGGGAGGACATGATATGAATTGAATATTTAAACCCTTTTCTTGGTTGTCTTGGGGGTTTTCCATTGATTATGAACCAAAATCGTTTTTGGAGTTGTTCCTCTCTCAATCACTCTTATTGCTCTTTTTTGGTTTGGCATGGGGAATGGAAAACAAATTGCTAAAGCTAGTGAGCCATAGTTAGCTAGTTGTAGGAATTACTAGTGTAAACCCACAATGAAGTAATTCCTTGGTGCATGGATGCATTTTCATCCTTGGTGAAATAACCATCCACAATTGATAATCCTTGGATTTTCTAGATTTGATCTTCCCTAACCAGTAGAATTGAGATCCATGGAAAGAGGTGGAACAACCCGAGGGACAAGATTGCAGAGAAGAGGGTTCATATCTTTGGGTTGTGCAGGGTGAATGGGGAATAGAGTTGGAAAAATGGGACTAATATGTGTTTGAGAAACCCATGAGAGATTGATTGTTGACTGGTTTAGGAAAAAAATGAGTGTCATTCTGAGAACCATCCTTGTGGATTCATAGTCTCAACCCAGGGGTGGTTTTTTGCGGATATTTTCCAGTGCAACAGAGCCTAAAGTTGGGTGGAAAATCTGATGTTTGTAGCAATTTTGTGTAATCAAATTTTAAAGATAACTTCTCTATCATGCATTTTTCTACTTCTATATTTATTTTCATCGTGTATTAAATATTATCTCTGTGATATGTATATTCTATGCCTCTTGTTGGTTATTGTTGTGCATGGATGAATGAGCATTTATTTTATAATTAGCATGAATCTTGAAGATTGCATGTGTTTATTTCATGCTTCTTTATTAATTAATTTTTATAAGAATTTAAAATCAGTCCTAGAAGTGAATTTTAGAATTAGTCGAGCAGTGGGTACGTTTTAGATCAGTATCAAAGCAACAACAAGAATATTTTTTTTGGGGGTTTTCTATTTTGGGTATGTTATAAGTGGTATCATAGCTACAGGTTACAACACCAATCCTCCAAGGGTCTACTACAAGACAACAAGAAGTGGTTGAATGAAATTAATTAATTACTATGGGACAACGTCAGAGGGGAGAATTTTTCAGTTTGACATTGTCTTTCTAGCCATGAAAACTATGTCCAAGTTATCCTCCATGGCCATGAAATTCTAACGATATCTCTCTTTCATGGTTTGGACATTATAATCAAAATTTATTCCTTCTAGGAAGACAACACACAACAATTGCCTATCTCTGTTTAATGGTTTGGACATTATAATCAAAAGTTATGCCTTCCAGGAAGACAACACACAACAATTGTCTATCTATCCCTCACATGGATTCCCCACCATTCATCTACTATTTGTATTTTTCTTTATACCATTTAACATCTCCCTACTTAACTGGAGAACATTACTTGTGGAAAATACACATGAATATGAAAATTTTCTTCTAAATAAATTTGTTGTAGCTTATCAGCCACGAATTATACATAGATTTAACTATTGTAAGCTACCATATAAATAAATGTACCTATGACATTAAAAAATAACATGAAGGTCATGACCTCAGTGAGAAAAACCACACACGCAACGACCACTAGTACATATTGGAAAAATTTCAACATTCTATTTGTGACGTTATGGAAAAAATTGGCCATACTATCGAAAAATAGAGGAAATTTTATTTTATTTTCTCCATATTGCCCGAGAACCTCACAAGTGTGAAGTAATACACACACATGTCACTATTGCAACGAAGACATATCTATTGTGATTCCATTGGATTTTTGTCTCTCTTGCGACGTTGGTAAAATAGTCGTCGCAGTTGCGATGTTATGGAAACTAGGTTTTCCCCCTCCCAACGATCACCTAGTATTTGAACAAGTCAACTTTGACTTGGTCAACTATCATTGGAATTGTGACATTATAAAATCTATAAATATGTTGCATTTTATGAATGTTGTGACAAGTTTCCTATACAATAAGATTTATGTGGTGAGGGTTTTCAGTCAGGTTCGGAAAACCCTCACAAATAAGTTTGCTATAATAATGACACTTCAAAAAGGGTTTAAGCAGGTCTTCTTGTCGAAAGAAAAACAAGTATTTTTTTTTAGTATAAGTCTGTGGGGAAGAATGTCAGAAAACATTAGAGCTGGGAAAAGAATTAAAGAGGGTGAAAAGGGTGATAGTAAATGTTATTTTCCTTGCAAAAATTGTTGTACTAGACACCCCAAAAGAGTTTTAATAGACACAACTAAAAAACATTGTAGAAAATATGGGCACATGGATGGGGGATCAAATGAATATCGTCCCATGGTAATTAGATATATATACATTCATTATTTGTTTTAATATTTATTGTATTCTAAAATTTTTATATTGTTTTATACATGCACTAAGTTTTCATGATTTTTTGTAATTATAAAGTTAGATTTCCCCCCTAACTTTATGCACAAAGGACCAAGTAGTAGCAGAAATGATGTTGTAGTACAAGATGAAGAACTTGAAGTAGATAATGAAGATACAGTTAATGATCCCATGGAAGTAGATGACAATAATAACATAGTTCAAGATGATGGGACAAATAAAATGATACAAGACTTATTCGGTCATCAAGATGAGGATCATGGGGACAGTAGTGATGGTATTTATGATGAACCTCTAATTGAAAAGGCAAATAAATGACTTTCTAAAGGGTCAAGAGAAAATCTTCTCTCCACTACATTGATGCTGGTGAACTTGAAAGTTATGAATCACTCGTCGAACACTTGTATGACACAGACCCTAAGGTATGTAATATGTTTCTTCACATATACATAAAGGTTGACTTTTCCCCATTTTTTTAGTGTTAATTAATGTGTAAAATAAAAATGCAATATTTACAATTACTATTCTTTACATTAACTATTTATTTTTTATGTTTTAGATTGTTAGGTGAATTTCTGTTACCCTCGTCAAATATTTAACCTCGCACATATCAAGATTTACATGCCATTATGAAAGACATTGGAATGGAGTATCAAAGTATAAATGCATGTCTTTATGATCATATTATATATTATGGACAACATGCATCGAAAACATAATGCTCAGTATGTGGTATCAATAGATATTGAACTGATCAAGTAACCAAAATGGTCCCTCGAAAGGTTCTTCGGAATATTCCCATAATTCCACGTTTGCAGCGACTGTTCAGGTGCCAAATCATAGAACAATTTATGGATTACCATGCACGAAAGAGAATTGAAGATGGCGTTCTTCGAATGCCTACAGATGGTTATGCATTTAAGGAAATTGCTGCAAAATGGACATAATTTACAGATGAGCCCTGTAATGTTAGGCTTTCATTGGAAAATGATGGTGTTAATCCATTTGGAGACATTCAATCTATTTACTCAATGTGTCTATTTTTGTTATCAACAATAACAGTCCTCCTTGGATGTCAATAAAGAGGGAGAAAATAATGTTGACAATGATTATTCTAGGTATTTGTTTACATTAATTTTTCGAATTTAATTTTTTCATTTTTCTCATTTTTTGCATAACATCTTTTATTTATTTATTTACGTATATAAACATATCATGGTAATAATTTTGTGTAATTTCAAAAAATTAGGTAAGTACCAAGTTAAATATATGAATGTGTATATCGAGCCTCTTATCGACAAGCTACTAAAGTTATGGGAGAGAATCACTATGCATGACATCTGTAAACCAATTGAGCAGAAGAGATTTCAATGTCGTGGAATACTTTTATGGACAATTCATGATGCCCCAGGACTAACACATTTTTTTGGTATGTAACGTTCCATATTGCACGCTTGAATAGTATATAATTAATTGAATATATCATGCATGTTGTTTAAATAATCATTTTGTATATATATTAATAATTCACATTAATCCATCTATTGTATGTCTTCAAACAAAGGGTAAATTTTCATGTCCATTTTGTGGTCCTAATATGAAATCTCGTCGGTCAAAAAGTTTAGGAAAGGAGGTGTTTGATGAGTATAGATACTTCCTCTCTAAGAAAGATAAGTATCATATTACTGAAAAATATATTTTCAATGGGAAACAAGAGATTGGAGTAAAACCAAAAAGAATGACACCTCGCCTATGGAAGTTGGCATATGACATAATTAATCCTCTAGGTACTCATTTTGTTTATGTATCATAAATGGAATCATGTTTTGAAATTTTATTTTAATGATTCATTTTATTTTACTGCATTTGATAAATAGTGTTATGATTTTTTTTATGCTTCATCAATGTTGTTGTCGTGAAGGTAGTAATAATGGGCTTCCATGAGGAATGAAATATTATCCCACTCAATTCATGAGGTTTCCTTACTATAACGACCTAAAAATAGTTCATTTATTTCATACAATGCATATCAGGAAGAATGTGACATAAACATTATGGTGAATCATAGATGGCAGGAGGGATACAGAAAAAATTGTCAAAATTTGTAATGACATTCGGGAAGCCAATTATGCAATGAAAAGTGTGATCCAGTCAAATAACGATGGAGACCAAAATAAACTTCCATGGTTATTAAAAGAGAAACAAAGTAATGGTGTAAAAGAGGTCATTCAAAAAATTAAATTTCCCATAGGTTTTTGTTCAAAGATAAATAATATCTTAACGAAGAAAGGTGAATTTGGTGGGGTAAAAACACATGATTTTCATACCTTCATTAAGGTAATTAATCATTTTAGTATTCATATTTATATATTGGTCATATACATTTTTTGAGATTTTTATTTTTTTGTCTAGTTTTGAACAAGTGACAATTCGTTTTTATTGTTACAGTATGTTCTATCTCTATCTCTCCCAAACGACTTTGACAACAACGTCAAACAAGTGATATATGATCTTGGAAAATACATGAGGTAAGTAGCTGCAATATATATGAAAAAAAAAAATCATTTTTTTGTTGTACTTAATGACATGTGTTTTACTTGTAATGAAATATGTATTTATATGTTTTGTTGAAACATGTTATTTTCTTGCGTCATGATTTGTAGATGGTTGTCATTGAAAAAAATCAATGAAGATGATATCAAGTATTGGAAGAGAGAAATTCCTCGGCTAATGTGTGAAATGAATAAGTATCTACCTCCATCATTTTTCAATGCACAAGAACACTACCTCATACACCAAGTTGAGGAGATTGAAATGTGTGGACCTGCACACACAAGGTCAATGTGAATGGTGGAGAGGCACTTGAAATCATTGAAGGCTTTGGTTAGACAAAGAGCACGTCTTGAGGGTTCTATGGTGGAGGGATATATGGTATATGAATCCATGGTGTATATTAGTCAATATTTTCCTAAATTAGCAGTGAAATCCATGCATGCAATGGATTGCATTTGGTATGTGAACTCCATCAAAAAATTTGAAAGGGAGTAGTTGTTGGGGAAAGGTACAATGAAGAAAGAGAGAGGTAATTAAATTGTGGATATTTTAATAAATAAATTTTTTTTCTTTTTTTGTGTACATGATCATACTCATTTAATATTTATTCTTTCATCATTTATTAATATTTACCATGGTTATAACTAATATTTAATAATGAAGAATTGTGATTTTTTTATTGGTCAATTACTCAAGATTGGGATGCACTACATTTATACATTTCAAACAATCTTGATTGGATGAACATATGGATTGGTAGATGTAAAGAATGTCACGACAATATGTTATCATGGAAAGAACTTTATGAATTGGTTAGAGAAGCTCATCGTAATGGAGAGTTCGATGTTACGCATAGGGAAATAGATTTAGCATATTTTTTGAAAGATGGAAAGGAAAGAAAATACACCCATTTTATTCAGTTATTCTATATTATATTAATGTGATTGTAGGTGTGTTTTTTTCATATTATACTTTCCAAGTTATCTAAATTTGTTTATTTTTAATTGACAATGCATCTTTTACATGTCTGGCATATTGCAGTTGAAACAGCAAAATGCTATGTGGTGAAATGGTCGTAAATTTCACATCAAACAGTTGGATGAAACCATAAGAAATTTTGATAGTGGGATAACTGTAGTATTCCAGGTCACTAATGTTTCATCTAGGAGTGACAAACATCCTCGAGAATATGAAAATAGATACTATGGATTTTTGAATGATATAATTGAGTGTGAATTTAATTCCTTCAAATTAGTTATGTTCGATGTCAAATGGTATAGTTTACGAATGCATGAACATGATGAGGAAATAACCGTTATTCAACATGCCAACAAATTTTCGATGATTAAAACAATAGTTTTTGAAGAAACAAATGACCGTTATGTTTTTCCAAGTCAATGTGAACAAGTCTTTTACTCAAAGGTTCCAAGTAAGAGGGATTGGTCATTTGTTGTTATATATGATCCAAGAGGAAGGCCAGTAAAGTATATTGTATATGAGGAATATGATATTGAAGAAGAATATGATGTAGAGCTAGATCAGGAAGAATATGGGTCGACAGATGAAGAAGACTGAGAAGATGAACCAGGCGTAGGAGACAATGCACTAGTTCTTGATGATGATATCGATGAAGATATGCTCGAAAATGACATTGATGATGATGATGATGATATCATCAATCATTTCAACATTTTTTCTGAACCGAAGGATGATACAAATGTTGCGTTGGTCGATGAGGTACGTAACTAGAAATTTTAATTTGTATGAATTATTCTCTTTAAATAATTTTTAATTATGTGGGTTAATTACACGTTTTCAAGTTTTATTTCATTTTTGTTTTGGTAGTTTCTATGAATGATTACTATGTTTCTTTTGTTTGTTTTATATTTTATATATTGGGTATCGGGGAATTTAAAGTGATGTGAGGGGGGAGGGGACATATGAGCTTCCACCTTCACGTGGTTAGCCTTGGTTAGTAGAGAATCAATTATTATTGAAACCAAGAGAAGTTAATTCATTCATCTTTATACTCAAAGATCACTCACAGACCCACTCTATATATCGTCTCATCTTGTCCTCATTTCGTTTTAATTTCCTGATCGGTCGAATTTTAAAGGAAACAACTATTAAAAGACAATGTACTAGGGCTAGAGTACATGATGTAGAAATTCGATACAAATTAATGTATTACTGCAATTCTCCTGATCTAACAATTACCACAACTTGTTAAATACAGAATCACTTCTACTATTATTGCGGAAGCAATTTAAACAACCACGATCACAACACAACCACAATGCACAAAGTGAAACATCAATAACACATAACACAATAAGTTTTACCGGGAAAGCGTAAATCTAAAAACCCCACTATCATATATTATGTATATCATGAATCATGAAACAATCTCGTACAAAACTCTAATCCAAGAGCTCTCAGTACAATACAATCGTCTCACACTGTCATACACAAATTAGCAAATGCATGCGCCAATTCCTGTGTCCAGACAACTTGCCTCCTCTACACAAACTCTGCAATCTGAATTCTCACAATGAATCGAATGAATCGCTTGCACATGCTCATAAGCATATCCACTGCATGTGTGAAC
>SNQJ01S0077461.1:0-24959 GCA_010110895.2 Picea sitchensis | reverse complement strand
GAGGTTTCCCCCTTGAAGAGGCTTATTATCTGATATTATCTCTTTTTCAAGGCGTTGAGTACTTTTCCTGAGGTTTTTATATGCTATATTGATGTTTGGTTCTTAACATTGTTCATGGTACTTGAGCTAGATATGATATGTTTGGGATAGACCCAGGGTTCAACGCTAAAACATCACACCAACAAAACCCTAACTATCGTCCCTTTCGGCAACACCTGCGAAGCAGATGAAGTCTCACCCAAGGTAGAGGCAGGGTTGGTTGCGAGACTCGGGTGTCTGCAACCTTAGTTGGGACACAGATCTATGATTATGATACTTAATAGAGCACTTAGCACCATCAGTTCCTCAATATGCAATCAATATCTACTTCACTAATAAAAATGAGCTTCACAACATTCACACCGATCTAATGTATTTAAGAACTTAGCATAGGTAAATAGATCAGATCTAGCAGATCAAGAACTAAACATATTCATATAGATACGATCTAACATTCTCACATATCATTAGCACGAAGCATAAGCAGATTTATCTAATCATATCAAAGCACTTAGAAAATAACATATAAATGCATTAGAACATCACACAGAGAAGAGTAACACAGTATTTACATGGTTCACCCCCACCCTGGGGCTATGTCCACCAACTCTTCATCTTTATTAGCTTCTCAATAGGTTACATGCACAGAGCCTCTGAATCCTTCTCCGCATAAGATTGAAGATATGCACAGCTCGCTAGATCCTTCTTCCTTGCGTTACAACACAAATCCTTCCACTGTATGTTACAACCACTTGCACTTAGCTCTGGAAGTCTCTTACAGTCATGCACAAAGAACTTACAGACTCTACTTGCACTTAGCATACATTCACATCTGACTAGCGGACTAACATCAAATAGATGCCTCTCCTTACATTGCCTAGACATCTATTTATATATTACAAAATAGGCCTAAGCATGGGTAAACCCATGGGCCGACGTCCCAATCCCATTACATAATCCCAAAAACCCAAAAAGGACCCAAAAAGGGGCCGAGATCCCGTGATTTTTTCTTCATCGTACACTCCTCTTTCGACAGGCTATCAAAATCCAAATTAGGTCAACATGACAAAGAATCTCCCAAAACTTGGTCAAGGGCCAACAGGTCCCCAACACTCACATGTGACTTGTCCCGAGTCACTCTGGTCTGACTAGTTCTACCTCAAATGCCTCGAGATTGGATTGAGCTGCTTCGACCTACTATTGTGCTATGACCTCTTGCTCGATGAACTCCTAGATTACTATGTCATTCACTGGCCCTTCTAAGCGCCATTTTACTATGGTGACAACCTGTTCAAGCTCTGCTCCTCGACTCTCGACCTCTATGAAAAATTGGCACGCCTTATCTTGTACTAGTTGGAGACATTGAGTGACTTCCATAAATTTTCTTTGAATCATATGGATCTGTTTTTGGGCGGTGTTCTCCTCTTGAGACCGCTTCATTCTTTCTATGACCAACGGGGCCTTCAACTACGCCTGTAGTGTGTCTGCATGCTACTTCGCTTCCTGGAGCTGCGACTCCAGTGCCTGCAATTCTGGATTCTCAGTGAGGTTCTCACATGTTTGGGAGCTGCGGTTACTCAACTGTTTTCATTCCAAGGAAACAAATTTTAGTCTGCCAACTACTCTACGAGAAATTGCTTCTCTTAGGTCCCTTATGTCTTGTGGGTTTTCAGGCACAATGCGTAGTTCCAAATCTACGATGCGTTTTTGTAGCTGTTGGATCACTTCTTCAAGTTGTGCCACCTGCTATGGAACTTGCTATTCAGTATTTAATTCTACGACTACCACAGAGCGAAGAGCTATGTTGACCATTTCCTTTACTTCGAGTTGATCTGTGAGAAACTGTTCCTTTCTTTGCTGTAACTGTGTTTTTTCTTCATCCCACTTCCCTTGGAGAGCAAGATTTTCCCGTTCTGAAGTACTGCGTTGCTCTATAAGGACTCCCTGTAATTGTGCTAAAGCATGGGTGGCTTGCACTATTTCTTCCTGTTCTCGTCGAAGGTGAGCTTCGACTGTATCAACGATTCAATGGAGTTGAGTTGGCTCATCTCCAAATTCTGGTGTTCCTAGTGGTAGAGGTGCAGTGGAAACTGCGTGGCTGGACTGTAGTGCCCGCTTCACCCCTTGAAGTTCAACCTCAATTTGATTGTACATCTCCTCCTTCTTAGCCTCTTGTTTTTCTCCTATCTCCAGTGAATCATCATTTAGGGCTGCTAAGATGAAATCAAAGTCATTTGGGGTGAGGATAGTCTGCAACTTGGTCATTGTTTCTTTCAAATTCTTTCGAGAAGAAGGATTTGAAGGGGAAACCTTCTGTTTCTTCGAGGGGTCCTCATCGTCTCTAGGCGGTCTTACCTCACCTTTATTTTTCTCAGATTCTGTGCTATGTATCTCTTTTCCATCACCCCCTTACTCCGGTGATATGGAACCAGTCTTCACGGATGTACTGTCTAAATCCTGGACCTCTTCAGTCTTCTTTATCTTTCTAGGTCCAGGTGTATCCGACATAGTTTCTGGGCTGTGTATGTTGGATATCTCCATAGGGTCTGATGGAATAAGGAGGTCCACGGACCATTCCTTGGTGATATCCTCCAAGTCCTCCTCTGTCAGCTTGTAGTAGGACTGCAACTATTTATTATGTCCATCGACGCGCGCTATGATATAAATAAAATGCCTATCAACGCTGAACTTTATCAAAGGTTAGAACCTATGTAAAGTATTCATAGTTATCTGAGGTGCGGATTGTATGGCTACCTTCAACTAGTTGTAGTATGTGTGGAACAAGACATTTGACTGCCATTTCTTATTCATGTCATTGGAATACCACAATGTACTGAAATTCATGGCCAAAGGTTCAAAGGGATCGATGTTTGGGAAGGTCGCACCTTCTGGCATCTCCTAGGAAATGAAAGCGATCAGGATCAATAGACAACTGAAATGAAATTTGTACCCTTGATCTTGGGCTTCTTTGCAGTCAAGTTCTAATTGGTTCACCAGTTACTACGTCCAATTCATTTGTAGGCCCTCCACGCACTTCCCTGCAAGTTCGACTACAAAACCGATGACTTGGGTGGGTCGGTTCTTTCGTACTAACTTTCCTGTGATCAATTGATAGGTGAGGTGCACTATGCCACTCTGGTTAGAAGCTACCTTGTAGCCTCATGTTCCCTTATCGACATCACCGTAGGTGTCCTTGATCCTTTGAGCTAGAGTGCGATCCATTGTTTTTTCAGGATAGAAATCCCATGGGTCAGGACTTTGCATACTTATCCATGTGATCCGATTGATCAACGTCAGATCCACTGTGATACAATGGTTTAACCAAAATTATCCTCCATGGTAATAGGACAAAAACAACTTGACACATGCATTCACCTCTTGGTGTCTTCCAAAGTGAGGAATCTTCATGACGTTGAGTAGTGTAGACTGCGCAAGGTTCATAGTCCATGACTGAGGGACGATCTTTGAATTCTTTCCCTTAGTTATGGTCAGGTACTTATGTTGGGCGAGCATGTTGTAGACCTTCCTGTCACCGAGGTTGAAGTCACTAAACTTCAACACTGCAATCTTTTCCTGGTTTGTGCAAACTATGTGTAACTGTTTCGGGAGGTACGCAATGATCAAGGCATACTCAAAGTCTCTGAGCACACTATCTCGATTTATTGTGCTGCTCAAAGGTGGTAGATAGGAGGGTAATATTCTCAGAATCAACTTAGCATTTGCAAGATCATCCTTGTTCTTAGTTCACTTCTCATATGATGGTTGGGATGGTCTGTATTGAGCAGTTGATGGAGAGGCTAGATGTCCTCTCGTGGATGATGCTTTTACACCTCTGGATAATCCTATCTCTAAGATGAATCTTTCAGTCATCAGGTCAAGGAGTACTTCTATCACTGATTCTTCAACTCCATTGAGTTCCTTGAACATATGCACTCGGAATTAATTAGATTAGGGTAAAATTAACTTAGACACTGCAGTAGAATAAACAACAAGATCCCAATGATCACTATATACAATTCACTTAGTTTGTGGGCTCAAACTATTGGTTAGCAAAAGTGTTCTCGGTGCGTGTCACAACGCGATAAATAGGTAACTCGGAAATGGGTCTCTTGCAATCGGTATGAAGCCTCATTAAATCTATTCGATCCATTATGGCATAGTCCAACGGTCTAGTGTCGATACTTAAATACCTTTCTACCTATTCGGGGCAGCAATCAAATGGTTATAATGTCCCCAACAACTATATTGCTTTGCCATGGCGAAGTGCCATGTGTCGTTGTTATGATATCCCGACAAAGTTCAAATTTTGCAAATTTCCCTCCTGCAAAGTTTCCTCTGGAAATTTCTGTAACTTTTCAATCTTAGCCCTCTTCTTACTAAACTTCCTAGCCTCTTTCTAGTGATCTTCGTCTCTGTATGTATTTTTCCATTCTGATTCTTATCTTTGTTTGACATAGTCACTACACGTTGTTGAGATTCTTTCCTAGGATTCAGGGGTAGTAACTCTTCTTTATCTGGGGTAGGTACTTCAGTCTTCTGTGAGTCCTCTAATGTTCTTGTAGCTTCAATATCTGGGCCTCTAGTGTTAAATAGCTTCGATATGTTCTCTTGTTCTTCAATCAAGTGTGTGATCCTTCTGGTCATGAAATATTTTAACTCGTATTTCTTTTGCTCCAAAACTTTTTCTTATTCCTTTTGTCTAGCTCTATCAATCCAAGGTTTTCCTAGTAACATGGTAAATGGGGCATTGTCTTCAATAAATTTAATAATCTCAAAATCTTCTTCTGTCGAAGTTCCATTGGCATTCATAGGTATCTGAGTGAGCTTTCCACATAGGTTTACTAGTTTTCCTTTGAATAATCCTACTCCTCCTAATGATGGAATCATAGCAAGCCTCCCTATGGCTTCCCAAGTTCTCTCTGTCATGATATTCACCGGTGTCTCTTCATCTAGAACATAGTCAATGTCGAAGTATCCTATTCTTGCTTCGATGCATTCTTTTTCTTTGAAGATCTCTGAGAATCTAACATGTCAGTGGTCATTCAAGGTTTCTTTCATTTGTAACAATACTTTCTCTAATTCTTTCTGGGATTCTTCTATTTCTAAATCTGCCTTATGGTTTTCCTAGTTCAGATTCATTCCTTCAAGATTAGCAATCATTCTAGGGCAATCCAACACTTCATGGTCCATAGCTTTGCAACAAAGACATCTGGGTATTTTTCCAGGGCATTCCTTAGCAAGATTTCCTGGTCTTCTGCAACTGTAACAAAGGGTTAATCCTCTCTTTCTTTTAAATGATCCCCAATTTCTCTTGTACTACATGTTAGGATCATAGGAGCTAACCTGCAACAAATGCTTTCTAGGATCCTGTTATCACCCTGTAATTTCCGAGGCCGAGGAAATCGGTAGGGGTAACCACAAAACCGCTTTGAGTCAAGGATCTAACCCTCCAAGACTTAGAGAGTGATCTTTCTGTCTAATATAGCTTTCTTGAGATGAGATATTAGGTTATTTATGAAGTATAAGGTTGGTTTGTTTTTAGAGTTTTTGGTTGAGACAACAAAAGAGGACCATTGGGCAAAATGGAGTCAACAAAGGTTAAAGATGATTAAATGAATGAATAACTAAGACACACAATAACCAAGCAAGATAATAATTTCAGTGGATCCTTTGAGTTTGTAAAATGGAAAAGAAGCATATATTAGGGTCCAATTTAAATGTAGAGCAAATCTTATCTGAATTCTACATCCAATTTTCAGAAGAAAACATTAATATCATTTTAAGCCAGATCAGGGTGTCTAAGACAAATCCTCAAACATAATCTTCTTATAAATGATAAGGAAAGAAAACAATATGTGAGACAAGATAATAACATGTTACATAAAGAGGTACTTCACCACATGATCACGACACAAGAATCTGGGAACAAAAGGCCTTTGTATTCATCCAAGAAGTCACTTACAACCTGTTGAGCATCTTTACAATAGATTATGGTCTCTCAATACCATCCATCTCTTGAGGTCCAACCCGTTCACACATTTTAATTACAACAATTTATAGAAAATACTCTTCCCCAAGATTAGGAGGTTGAATCGAACCAATTTCCCAAAGATAGCAACCATTACACCGAATTTTATAACTGTCTACCCTGAAAAAATGATAAAATTTTCTGAAAATCGGGGGTCAAATATGAGCTCATATCTCTCAGATATTAATATTTGTTACCAAACTAGAGGATATTTTTGTAGAAGAGTATGTCTTGAACAAAAACCTCTTTTGGTTTTTTGAAATTCATCTCCAACTCGCTGGAATCCTTCTTGAAACAATATGTCTCAATCACAAAATATAGAAAATTGAAAAATAGGGCTCAAATATCCCTTCGAATATTGAAATTGCTGACACCTGTGTAAATTATGGGAGTGGTTATTGTTCTTAAGATCATGTTGAACAAAAACCTCTCTTGGATTTTCAAAATACACTCCCTTTTTCCTGTTGTCTTATATTCTAAAACTAGGGAAAATACAACAAAATCCCAAGAAATAGGTTATGCTTTGACTTATAAAAACTAAATATAATTTGACTTGAACTTGAGAGAAGCATATTGATGATGAGTCATAACCATAAAATCATTATGGATGCGTTTGAGATCATTGAAGAATCCATTTTCCTTGATCTAAGGCAATTTCTGTGCTTTTTGTTCATAACAAAACTTTCGACAGTTAACACGTATAGAACAAAGCCGATTTAGCTGCCGAAAGTCAAGGGATTCAGCAGCTAAAAACACCTCTATGGACCAAATTAAGCTGTTGAAAGTCCCTAGTTTCCAAAACCGTTCAAAATTGCAAAATTTGATTCCTTTACTCTTTCTAACTCTTAGTATTTCTTATTTGGGTCCATAGAAACTTCAACCAATTCTTCTAAACCGAGATGAGCTCTTGGTTTAGGTTTTCAAGGTGTTGTTTTAAAACTCAAGAACTTGATCATTTGGTAAATATTTTGGTTTTTTTTAGACAATCTTGTATTCTTCCTTTCTAGAGCTACATGCATCAGAGTTAACCTTTTAAATGAGTCTCTTACCTCATCATATTTCCTTTTCATAGCATGATTCTGAGATTTGATGGCTCTTTCTAATAGCCTAAGCTTCGTGACTTAATCTTTCAGCTTCTGAATCTTGGATGCTTTACAGATATTGTTTTTGTTGATGTCTCAGGTATCTCAAAGGATGGAGCTTCAACTTCAGTTTCCTCTCTCTTCTCCATGGGTGGCTCAGACTCAGAATCTGAGTATGGCAAATTCAAGATGTTTTTATCAACAACATTGCTTTGGCCCTCTATTCCCTGATGATACCCTTGCAATTTTTCACAAAACCTGTAGCAGCCTGCATCCTTAAACATCTGAAAAATCTCTAGATGAGATTCCATATAGGAAATATCATTGAGCTCTTTCCTGAGAAAAGATCCTCCCTTCTTCATCTGCAAAACGATGTCAACACCTGCAATACAATCGAATCGGGCTTGGGGAGACAAGAAGCATTGATGGAGGATGCATTAAGGCCCAACAAAATAAAATGTGAGTGATGAGGGGATATTTCAATGGAAAACCGGCTTTTGAAATACATTTGGAAAACAAAGGGTTTCAAATCATGATGGTAATTCAATATTCGATCAGGAGTGTAATGAGTGGGCCACATGATCAGTCTAGTGAAAGAAAGAGTGGCTAAGGATATTGGATTATGGAAGATCCCGAATAATGGCAAGAGTCTTAGATTTGATAGGTTTATGGTTAAAAAAACACCATCAAAAAATAATTATAACCAAACATGGATCGCCCAGATCAAAATATGATCTCCTTTAGTCCTTTTCGGTAGCTAATAAACCTTCATGGCACACGTACTTGATGTTTGAGAACTTTAATTTGAAGTGCTAACCATTGAAAAAATTTCGCGCTTTCGACAACTTACAGAGCCTTGCACATGTCGTTTTAGCTGCCAAAAGTGACAACTTTCGGCAACTCAGAATGCTTTGAAAAATGGCCCTTAGCTGCCAAAAGTGAAATATGGGAGTTTTTCTAAATAAAAGTACAAACTCATCACTTCTTGAAAAGACAAGTTAAAAACTCATCCTAAAGACACTTAAGTCAAGAATAACAAAAAATCTTTCATCTAATGATCTATCCTTTCACCTAATGACAATGAATTGGAAAATTTATTTCAAGAGACAACAAGACCAACAACCCAGGGAATTTTTCATGAGACTCACAAATAATATCTGAATTAGCAGATCTCCTATCATTATAGGACACTAACATAGGCTCTAATTGGGGATGGCATCTCCTGAGGAGGTGTCAAGAATATCAGATCTCCGTATTCGTAAATTAGTGCCTTATCCAATGGGTTGATCCCACAACCTATATCTTGATCTGTCCTGCACCTTGATGACTAGAAATCAGTTGATTATCCATTCTGACCTTGATTGAGTCTTTGAAGTAAAACATAAAACAAAATAAACCACATACTTTCCCAGCAAACTTATTTGCATATGGTAAATCTGATAAAAATGTTGATCCGATGATCTTATTTATATACATACACCCTATTCTAATCCAGAGAATGCTTGATCCTAATCAATATGAGACATCCAATATAACCAATCAAAAATTGGATCTGAAACCTAGGCTCTTTCACTGTTTTTCCCCAAATTCAGATGTATATTTGGTAATGATATGTGATAAGGATTTATACCCTGATCTCCCTTACAGGAAAATTGATCAATCTGAAAAACCACTAAACTGCTTAAAATGTGTTGTGGACCTTCCACAAAACATTTCTCCATATACATACCTATAGGATCCAAATAGACCTAATTTTTTTCTTGGCATTTGCAATCAATCCATTCCATCTCCTGACCTTGTGTTGTTCGTGAGGTCTTCTAGTCTTCAAACATTTCACGATGCATTTGCATTTCATCTGATGGATTTTGCACTGATATTTCTTCTGAACCAAACAGTGGGGAAGAATGTCTAATCATATCCATATCATAACAATTTTTTAATTCATTAGGAGTAAGTGAAACCATACTTTGAAAACACACATTATCTAGAATATCAGCTATCAGGTCATAAAATTCTTTAGATAATGGTGGCATTGGCTCTACGGGTACTTCATGGCTCACATTGTGACTTTCAACTAGAATCTGACCAAGATTCCCTCTCAAAATTTGAAATGAATTAAAGCACAGAGGCAGTGAATCAAAATGGATCAGCTCATCACCTGTTTCAGGCTTTGGGATTCCATATGATATTTGACCTTCAAAAAGATTTAGCGGTTGTACCTTTGGATCATCTTTTGTATCATCCTTGTTCTCCTCAATTGATGCATTAGAACATTCCTCTTCCTTTCTATGTACAATTTGCTTGTAATGTTTTCTCAGGAGTGAGGAAAAACATAAAGGCAGGCAATTTTTGCTTTCTTGAAAATTTTGTGCATTGTGATCACAATTGTCATCATACCAATCAATCTTGGGTGAATCATCCATGGATGAAATGCCATTGAACATGCATATCATATCAGGAGAATCCTCCTCCATTTTCTGATTTTGAACTTCATCTTCGACTGTGTCGTGGATTGAGTACATTAAGTAATCATTGGCTGAATCAAAATACTTAAGTTGGGATGCAAGGTGTTTGGGAACATTGATCCTTTCCCTTTCTGGCATTAATGGGGCAAAAGGTCCTTGAACACAAATTTCCTCTCTACTACTAATTTACTGCATCATCTCTTTTACAGTGTTGGCTAGGGCATTTAGCTTCACTTCTGAAGGTGTCTTCCACTTCTTCTATTTTCTGGCCTTTTCCTCTACTCTTAGCTTGGAACTTTTGTGCAGCAAGTTAGCTTCAATGTCAACTAAAAAATGTTGCATTTCCTCAAGGGTTGCAATGTCTCTTTCTCTTAACTGGAATTTCATTTCTGGATCAAAGGCATTTGGGTAGTGCAATTGAGCTAAACCAGGAGGTGGCCTTACATCCACAGGTATTGAATGATACACCTTATTGAACCTTTCTTAAAATTGATGTAGTATTTCTCCTAGCCTTCTTTTCAAGTGGTCATATTCTTCTAGGATGAGGAAAACAGGAAAACATTTCCCATGATCACCCACCTATCTAAGAAAACTTGCATGAACTGATGAAATTTTTTTATGCTTGCAGTTGGAATATTTTTAAACCAATTTTTAACTTTACCTTGCAAAGACAAGGAAAACATCCTGATATAGACATCGTCATCTTCAAGCTCATAAAGGTCAAGGAAATCTTCGAACCTGTGGATGTTTTTTCCAGTAGTGATATTGGCATTCTCTCCATCAAATCTAGGCAGATTGTTGTTATAATTGGCAGGGAAGTCATGGAGAATAGGAGGTAAATCTAGGGGCTTGTATCTATCTGGGATATTTGCAGATATAGGAGGTAAAGAAAAGGGATTATGGTTAACTGGAATTTCAACCATGGGAGGAGATGAAGCATGAGATTTGTGTCTTACTGGACTATCTACATATATGGGAGTGTATACCAGAGCTATAGCTAAAGGTTGAATCTTTTGAGGTTCTTCAACTTGATCATGATCATTATGAACATCAACAATTAATTCTTGATGAGGATTATAACATGAGAGAATACAATTACAGATAAATCCAATGAAATCTTGGATACAATTTGAGTTTGAATACCTGATCTTTCTATATTGTCTTGCCATGTTTCAGGTCCTTTCTCTGGTCGAGTCTTCGAATTGGAACTGATCTCAAGATTGGAGTCATCAGGTGAATGATCTCAGCCTTCTTGTGTCTGGTCACTGTCCACCATCAGTGATCAGATCTGGAACTTTGAAGTGTACTACTGGGGAAAGATCTGCAGTATGGTCTCCATTCTATTATCACCCTGTAATTTCCCAGGCCGAGGAGGAAATCAACAGGGTTAACCAAAAAACCGCTATGAGTCAAGGATATATCCCTCCATGACTCAGAGAGGGATCTCTGTGTATGATATAGCTTTCTTGAGATGAGATATTAGGCTAGTTATGAAGTATAAGGTTGGTTTGTTTTTAGAGTTTTTGGTTGAGACAACAAAAGAGGACCATTGGGAAAAATGGAGTCAACAAAGGTTAAAGATGATTAAATGAATGAATAACTAAGACAAATAATAACCAGGAAAGGTAATCATGTCAGTGGATCCTTTTTGTTTGTAAAATGGAAAAGAAACATAGATTAGGGTCCAATTTAAATGCAGAGCAGAGCTTATTTGAATTCTACATCCAATTTTTATAAGAAAACATTAATATCATTTTAAGCTAGATCAGTGTATCTAAGAAAAATCCCGAAACATAATCTTCTTATAAATGATAAGGAAAGAAAACAATATGTGAGACAAGATAATAACAGGTTACATAAAGAGGTACTTCACCACATGATCATGACACAAGAATCTGGGAACAAAAGGCCTTTGTATTCATCCAAGAAGTCACTTACAACCTGTTGAGCATCTTTACAATAGATTATGGTCTCTCAATACCATCCATCTCTTGAGGTCCAACCCCTTCACACATTTTAATTACAACAATTTATAGAAAATACTTCCCCAAGATTAGGAGGTTGAATCCAACCAATTTCCCAAAGATAGCAACCGTTACACCGAATTTTATAATTGTCTACCATGAAAAAATGATCAAATTTTCTGAAAACTGAGGGTCAAAGATGAGATCATATTTATCAGATATTAATAGCTGTTACAAAAATGGAGGACATTTTTGTAGAAGAGTCTGTCTTGAACAAAAACCTATTTTGATTTTTTGAAATTCATCTCCAACTCGCTGGAATCCTTCTCGAAACAATATGTCTCAATCACAAAATCCGAAAAACTTAAAAATAGGGCTCAAATATCCCTTCGAATCTCCTAATTGTTGACACCTGTGTAAATTCTTGGAGAGGTTATTATTCTTTAGCTCATGTTGAACAAAAACCACTCTCAGATTTTCAAAATACACTCACTTTTTCCTATTGTCTTCTATTCTAAAACTAGGGAAAATACAACAAAATCCCAAGAAATAGGTTATGCTTTGACTTATAAAAACTAAATATAATTCGATTTGAACTTGACAACATCATATTGAGGATGAGTCATAACCATAAAATCATTCTGGATGCCTTTGAGATCATTGAAGAATCCATTTTCCTTGATCTGAGGAGATTTATGTGCTTTCTTTTCATAACAAAACTTTCGGCAGCTAACACGTATAGAACATAGTCGATTTAGTTGTGGAAAGTCAAGGGATTCGACAGCTAACAACACCTCTGCAGACCAAAATAAGATGCCAAAAGTACTGAGTTTCCAAAACCATTCAAAATTGCAAAATTTGATTCCTTTACTCTGTCTAACTCTTAGGATTTCTTGTTTAGGTCCTTAGCAACTTCAGCCAATGCTTCTAAACCGAGATGAGCTCTTGGTTTAGGTTTTCTAGGTGTTGTTTTAAAACTCAAGAACTTGATCATTTGGTAAAGCTTCCAGTTTTTCTTAGACAGTATTTTAGAGCTACATGCATCATAGTTAACCTTTTAAATGAGTCTCTTACCTCATCATATTTCCTTTTCATAGCCTGATTCTGAGATTTGATGACTCTTTCTAATAGCCTAAGATATGTGACTTAATCTTTCAGCTTCTGAATCTTGGATGCTTTACTGATATTCTTTTTGTTGATGTCTCTGGCATCTCAAAGGATGGAGCTTCAACTTCAGTTTCCTCTCTCTTCTCTATGGGTGGCTCAGACTCAGAATCTGAGTATGGAAAATTCAAGACGTTTTTATCAACAACACTACTCTGGCCCTTTATTCCCTGATGATACCCTTGCAATTTTTCACAAAACCTGTAGCAGCCTGCTTCCTTAAACATATGACAACTCTCTAGATGAGATTCCAGATAGGAAATATCATTGAGCTCTTTCCTGAGCATAGATCCTCCCTTCTTCATCTGCAAAACAATGTCAACACTTGCAATACAATGGAATCGGGCTTGGGGAGACAAGAAGTGCTGATGGAGGATGAATTAAGGCCCAAAAAAATAAAATACGAGATATGAGGGGATATTTCAATGGAAAACCGGATTTTGAAATACATTTGGAAAACAAAGGGTTTCAAACCATGATGGTAATTCAATATTCTATCAGGAGTGGAAGGAGTGGGCCAAGTGATAAGTTAAGTGAAAGAAAGAGTGGCTAAGGATATTAGATTATGGCAGATCCAGAATAATGGCAAGAGTCTTGGATTTGATAGGTTTACGGTTAAAAAAACACCATCAAAAAATCATTATAACCAAACATGGATCGTCTAGATCAAAATATGATCTCCTTTAGTCCTTTTCGACAACTAATAAAGCATCATGGAAAATGTACTTGACGGTTGAGAACTTTAATTTGAAGTTCTTACCATTGAAAAAATTATGCGCTTTCGACAGCTTAGAGAGACTTGCACATGCCATTTTAGCTGCCGAAAGTGACAACTTTCAACAACTTAGAATGCTTTGAAAAATGGCCCTTAGCTACTGAAAGTGAAATTTGGGAGATTTTCTAAATAAAAGTACAGACTCATCGCTTCTTGAAAAGAAAAGTGAAAAACTCATCTTCAAATCTGACCTCTTTTCTTCAGATCTGACCTTCCTCTTGGCACAAATCTTCACAGTTTAAGTAAAATACTGCGCACTAGATCTGCACAACAGAGGTTTCACAACTTCAAGACAAATCTTTGGACAAAGCTTCTTCTTTCTCAGTTCCCAAAAATCACAGTTTCAAGTCCTGGCAACAGAACCATTTGTTGGCACAGGGTCAGACCCAGGGTTTAATGCTACAACAACACACCAACAAAAACTTAACTACTGGGCCTTTTAGCAACACTTGCAAAGCAAATGAAGTCTCACTCGAGGTAGAGGCAGGGGTGGTTGTGAGACTCAGGTGTCTGCAACCTTAGCTGGGACATAGATCTGTGATTATTATACTTAATAGAGCACTTAGCACTGTCAGTTCCTCAATATGCAATCAATATCTACTTCGCTGATAAAACAGAGCTTCACAACATTCACATTGATCTAATGTATTTAAGCACTTAGCATAGGTAAATAGATCAGATCTAGCAAATCAAGCACTAAACATATTCATACAGATTAGATCTAACATTCTCACATATCATTAGCACTAAGCATAAGAAAATTTATCTAATCATCTCAAAGAACTTAGAAAATAACATATAAATGCATCAGAACATCACACAGAGTAGAGTAAAACAATATTTATGTGGTTCAACCCCACCCTGGGGCTATGTCCACCAACTCTTCTTCTTTATTATCTTCTCAATAGGTTACATGCACATAGACTCCTAGCCCTTCTCTGCATAGGACAAAAGATCTGTGCAGCTTGCTAGATCCTTCTTCCCTGCATTACAACACAAATCCTTCCACTAGATGTTACAACCACTTGCACTTAGCTCTAAAAGTCTCTTACAGTCATGCACAAAGAACTTACAGACTCTACTTTCACTTAGCATACATTCACATTTGACTAGCGGCCTAACATCACATAGATGCCTCTGCTTACATTTCCTAGGCATCTATTTATATATTACAAAATAGGCCTAAGCATGGGTAAACCCATGGGCTGACATCCCAATCTCGTTACATAATCCCAAAAACCCAAAAAAGACCCAAAAATGGGTTGAGATCCCGTGTTCTCCGCTTCGTCTTGCGCTCCTCCTTCGACAGGCTGTCAAAGTCCAAAATAGGTCAACATGACCAAGAATCTCCCAAAACTTGGTCAAGGTCCAACACCCTCACTTGACCATGGTTAATGGATTTAGGCTTGTTTCCCTACCACAACCATGGTCAAGGCCTCGAGATCCATATGTAGTATGCAAAACATATAAATGGCACTCATTTCCAAATCTTAGTCCAAATACATTGAAGTGAGAGCTCATGTCATGGTTTCTAGTTGTTTTTCATGGCACATGAGCTTGAGAAGGCTCAATTATGGCTTAAGTCCTTTAACCACCCCACCCCAACCATTTTTAGGTGTTAAGACCCATTTCTAGGGAACAAAAACTACTCATGACAATTGTATCCTACTTGGAGGCCTTCAAGGAAGCCTTACAAATGAGTGATGTGTTGGTTTGAGAACTTATTCAAGGCTCTCAAGCCTAAAAATATTCAATAATATCCTAAGGTACGTTCTTTTCCTCCTCAACCATGGTTAAGGCCTCTCTACCCATACTTACTACAAAAAGCCTCCTAATGGTGTCCTTATCCAACTCTGGTGCTAAGGACCCCATAGAGAGGGATTGTGTTGTGGTTTCTAGGTGTTGTTCTTACTCAATGTAGTTAAAGCATTATCAATACCAAAATTCATGATTACTAACCACCAAATTTTCTCACTAAATGATTTTAGTCAACACAAGCAACCATTGAACCACCCTTTTCCTAGGAGGACACCATGAGTTGGGGTAATCTATTTTGCAAATTTTCCTAGGAGGCCGCCAAGGCATAGATACACAAAGGGAATCCTTTAATTGTTGAATGCCCTTAGGTGTTGCGACATTCCATATTTCTATAGGCTTGGGGTAATAATTTATATTTTATCATATTTCTATAGGCTTGGGGTAATAATTTATATTTTATATATATATATATATATAGATATATATATTATATAATATATATTAATTAAATTAAAAAAAATAATAATAAAAAAAGATTATAAAAAAAAAAAAAACACCACACAAAACAAAACAAAACACTATCTCTGCACCCATTTCCATTCACAACCGATCACAGAACAACCAAACTAGTGATCATAACACTATCCCCGTGCACAGGAGTGGAGAGGCATTGTAGAGACATAGGGCATTGAGGGCATTGAGACACAGAGAGCACCCAAACCCCGCACAGGAGTGGAGAGGAATTGCAGACAGGGGGAATTGAGGGCATTGAGACACGAAGAGCACCCAAACCCCACGCAGGAGTGGATACATTCATGACCGAAACAATGCATTGATACCGTCGAGGGTCATATGAGATTGAGGGAAAGTATGCATGAGACCATCGAGGGCCATTCCAGACCGAGAATGATACTTTAATGGTATGTGATTTTAGATACTATAACCTTTCTTGCAATGGAGATGTGGTTGGACTACTAATGTTAACAACAAGACATTGAATGTAGACTAACTAGGAAATTGTAGTAAATGAGAGAAAACGCAACCTACAATTTTTGGGTTCCCAGGAAAATATTATCAAGTAAATTTTGTTCATTAAATGTTGCTACGTGCTCTTTCCCTATCGGTTTGCTGCTCTATTTTTGAAAATTCATGTTTTTTTCTCTTTTGTGAGAATTTTTTACTATTGAGGTTTTTATTTTCATATGATAGGATTAATGGGGTTTTTAAGGATTAGTATAGGTGTTATTGTTTTTGTTTTTAAATTTAAAATAGGGTAAAAAAACATTTGCAAGAAATGATGGACACGTTTTAAAAGCGTTGGGAAACTACTGGAGCAGTTTCTAGAAATGGTTAGAAACTACCAACCTTTTTATGGCATCCTCAAAACATTTTTTGGGACTAGTAACACATTGACTTAGGCACATTATGTTTTATGTCATGTCTATGTCAGTGTTTTTATGTGTACATCCATGTATGTATGTTTACCTTCAAGAGTCCCAGACATACCCCATAGGGAAATACTCTTGTGTTATAGTGGTAGCTAGTACGCTTGATGTTGGGCCTAGTCCAGATCAAACTTACCAATTATTGATTCCCATGGGTAAAATAAATAAATAAAATGTATTGTTTTTTGTTAATAGATTTTTATGTCATGTATTTTTGTAAATAGGCTCCATAAGTCTTGCGTGAAGGTGTATCAATCCTCATTGATCATGTAAAAAAGGACTCACAAGCCCCTTCCAAGTGGACACATGGCTCTTCAAGTTGAAGGAGTCTTAAAAAGTGATGAATGTAACCCTAAAAAATGGGCATCCTCCTCTAAATCATCTCTAATATGTCAAATTGAAGCCAACAAGGTGTAATCACCCTCCTTAAATCATGCCAATGTCCTCTCCAATTCAATGGATAGTTGAACAAACCCACACATGCCAAATGAAACCTTCATGCAAACTCCAAGGTGGACATCTCATCAATTGATGTGATGGATGCCTCAAAATGAGTTAATAAGGTGAGATTTCATAAATTTTTAATGTGGCAAGGCATGAGAATCTTTGGTTAATCAACAATAGCCAAAAACAAGCAATTTTTGGTGGTTTTTCTTTAGGTATAACTCATTGAAATAGAAATTAGGATTATTATATTCCTATGATACAATTCATTTTTTCCTATTATTTCCCTTTAATTTTACCAAAGGTTCCACCCCATACCAACAAGCAACTTAACCTCTCTAAGCCACTTTTTTGTTCTCATTGAACGCTAGTGCTCATCCTTGTATAAATTTCCCTAGTTTAGCACAGTTCACATGTTGACACCCATGCCACTTTGTACCATAGGTATGGGATTCCACATAGTCTATTCTTGTATGAATGAGCCTCATGCCTCTCTCTTCTTAATTTTTACCATTACCCAATGGAGTCTTGAGCCGTTACACTTAGTTTATTGTATTACTTTAGAATCATGTTGTTGAACCATTGTTTCACCGGATTCTTTTTTTAAATATTCACCTCCAATGATGCTACCATAATTATTCATCCCACTTAAGAAGACACATCATGGGCACATCATTGGTCACTTCCTGGACTTTTTTTATCATGTTCCTTAAAACCATTTTTTTTCATATGGAACTCGCCTCCTCATTCTAACATAAATAACAAAAACACTATTTTAATATTTATAAAAATGAAAAATTAATAACAAGAAATGAAAAACACATCATTCCCAAAACACAAAAAAAAACAAAAAAGAGGAAACACAATGATTTTTTTGTATTATTGGATATGACATCACTTCTAGTTTGGGTAGCTATAAGTGTCACCCTTATTCAAAGAATCAATATTGTGTCACCTTATCCTACAATTTTATATGTTTTATTAGGTCTTGAGTCTTGTCCATTCACCATTAATATGAACATGTAATTGTGGCCTTTGAATAAGGGCTTGTCCCATTTTTCCTTTTTGAATGGAGTGAGTCAAGGTAATTAAAAAATTTGTACTTTTTTGGATGGAGTGAGTCAAGGTAATCATGTGGTAATCATTTACCCTATGGAATTGAGTCTATTATATCCTTGAATGACAAATTTAGTTTCTGTTTCAAGATTGGGCATGGAAGAGGTACTGGAAATTGAGCAAAGCTTCATGCTCTATTGTCAACCATTGAGGTTGGCATTGGAGAAGATTTATTAATGTTCATGTGTATATGGAAGTATAAATGGTGGTTGAATGTCTCAAGAGGTCTTACAATATGAAAAAAAATACCTTTCCCCATGTATCGGAAAGGTTAAAAGTTTCCCCATGTACCATTTCAAAGCCCAACCTTTCAAGGATGTTTTGAATTTGACCAACATTGTTTCAAAGTCATTATATTCTTGGCACTCTAGTTGGCTTCACATAAAATCTAATTATGATCTTCATCATCGTCACCTTTCACTGAAAAATCAAGGAGTTAAAGAATAAAACTAACTTTCTCTTGAATCCGAAAACATTATGCAACACAATCATGAATTGTATCATGTTGAGCACCACCTCATTTTTTTTGTTGCATGTTTGATTGCTAAATTGAAAATTAACCATTTAGGTATGTATAATCTTTTGATTATGTCCTATAGATATTATGGATTTGTCAGTGTAGGTTTGTGTTTTACCAATGGATAAATTATAACATGAATGTATGGTTCACCATATCCATAAGAAAATGATGGTTCCTTTTCCATCCCCATGCTAACATATTCACCTCATGCCTTCAACGGTGCCTTTCAAGTAGAATCAATGGCACATGCCCTCATTAATGTCACCTTACAATTAATATTATTGCTTTCAATGATTCCTTTTCAAAATATTGATAATATCACCTCACCATCAACAATGCCTTTGATGTTTCCTTTTAACATCATCACATGGGAGAGGTTTCTCAAAATGTGGTCCAACTAATCTCAATTTTAGCATCGAATTGCTTTGATTTGTCCTCCACCTTAGCCACCTCAGTTCCCTCTTCCCTAGTCGTGACCTCCATTGGTATTATTAGTGTTATTAGGGTCCACTTAAGTGTTCAACATAAGCATTGTAATCTACTATTGGAATATTCATGTATTATAAATAATATTCATATTTCCAATGAGGGTAGTCTTTTTGGTGAGTTAAAGTTCCACCTTTCTTGTTCATTTTTTTTCAGAAATACCATGATTTGGGTTGTCTTTAAATTGTCCAAAAACTCTTAGGGTAAATTTACATGAGAAAAGTTCCCAACATAGAAGTGGAATCCTAATTTTTTGCATAGTTCCTATCAAGTTTGGGTCAATTTTTCACTGGAAAAATTAGATGATATGAGTTCCCCTTATCCCACTCTAACCATTTCAAGTCCAAAGATAAAAAATATGGAAAAAACTAGACAGGGACAGTCATAGAACATGAATTTGTAAGAAACTAAAAATATCTCAAAATGCTTTGTCTTTCTTGGTGTTGATTTCATTTAACTCCAAACATGCCCCTATAATTCCCAGATAGTATACCAATAGTAATAGAGAATAATACAATTGTGAAAGAGTAACACTATGGTAATCATTATGAGCTTATTGTGATACAATAGGATAATAGTAATGAACTAGTGTTACATATTGTTTGATTGCATGTTTATGTCATTAATGGTGTTATAAGACATACAAAAAAACATGTATTTGTTAGATCTATCTTCATTGCATGAGGGAAGTTCATGTAGAATAGAGGAAAGCGAGACATCTAGTAGGTCTAACAGGCAGAGATCAACTAGAGGTGAGAAGATCAGAATAAAATTCCATAGACACATGGAATTTTTTCTTGTAAAAGGGGGATCATGTTCTTATGATCATGAGAGAATAGATGACATTGAGGTGCTCTTGAGGTACAAACATATAGTGAAACAATGGGTACCCAAGGATCTTCCTAAAATAAACACTGATTTTTGTGTAAATGAAAGGATATACCAGATTGCTCCATCGTCATTACATGGTTTGGGGATATTTTCCATGGATGGCATGAAGTTCTATTACGACAGATTAATTAAATTGATGGAGTACATCAGAACCTATTATATATACAAATATTGGATACGAATAGTCCAATATAAAAAACGTATGCGAAGATATGGCTTGGCTCCAAATTATATACAACTAAAAGAAAATGATCAAAATAAAGGTGAAAGCATCTATATTGATGGAAGGACAAAAGAAATGGGGAATATTGCAGGGTTTATAAATAGTACACGACCTACGACCACAAATAAGAAACCCAATTTCATATTTGAGGGGCATGAAGGAAACCGTGTATTCATATGTACAATAAAATCAATAGTTGCAGGGTAAGAATTATTGATTGATTACAATTTGAATCGAATAGATACAAATGTTTATATTATGGGGGCGGTACGTATACTAATTTACCCAATCTGTAAGAAATGACTCTCATATTTTATAATTTTCATTATGTTCTTTATGGTGTTAATCCATTTGGAGAGCTTCAGTCTGTTTAGTACTCAGTGTGTCCTATTTTTGTTATCAACATTTGAATTTCTCATACATTTGAATTTCTCATAAATTTGAATTTATTTCTCATGATAATGATCATGGTTCTAATTTTACTGTAATGTGGAAGGATGATTGTGGTAAATCAAAAGAGGCCTCAAAACATGTAAATGAACAACAATTTTTGAATTGCATTTAATGTGCATTTTATTTCTATGGTGATAAATTATTTTATTTGTTTACATAACTGAATTATCATTTATTTTATCGAATATCTAGTCAATGGGACATAATTTTGATGATGATTCGCTTGATGAAAGTGAATTGTATGAATCCACCGACCCTATAGTTTTAATTAGAAAAAATATCAATAAAGGAAACAAGGAACTAGCTCACTTGTTAGATATTCTAGATCAAACTCATGATGTCGAAGAAAGGATCAAAGAAGTTATGACAAGGCTTACGACATATAAGGTATTAACCATAATTTCAAGTGGTTTTATTTTTATTTCATAAGATCAATTATGAAAGATTGATTTTTAACTTTTACATTATCTAAATGAAAAAATGTTTTCTTTATTGTATAGAGATTTTTGGATCCTGCTGACACCGACATCCATGGTGCTAGTAGTAGTGGTGATGCACATATGTCACATGGTCTTTACGCAGGCCCTCGTATAGCTGTTAGGACGTAGCTATTCATATCTCCACCTTCCACACCATTAGGTGGGAGCCACACCACGCACATCGAGGAAGTAGCCACACATGTAGGATCTAGAGGTGGTGACGGAGATGAGGCAGATGATTTGAAAAAATATATGGTTCATTTTCCTAAAGAAAGACGTATTACCAACACAGGGATCCTTAAGGGAACATTTATGGTCAACGAGGAAGGGCTTCCATTAAATAAAGTTAAAGTCCCAAGTAATTTTTAAAATTTTAATTGTTTCATGTTCTCTATGTAGACAAATATAAATAATCCAAATTATTATTTTTAAATTAATAATCATATAATCATTTTGCGTGTAAGGAATAATGATTTTTATAGGTCCTTGGAGAATAAGGCATTGCTGATTTTTGGGCCCACCATACGGGAGAGGTGGAATTCTCAGAATTCCAACCTCAAAACAAAATTGATGGATTATCTCAAAAGCCTTTTTGGTGTAGACACATTTAATAAAACCTCGGCCACCGCCGCAATTGACCAATATTTAAAATATATGCGAGAAATATATAGGAAGAGCTTGAAACAAAATGATAGGTATGAGCGTCCTTTGATGATTCCAGAGAGGGAGTGGAAGGCCATCATTGAGGGCGCAAAAGAGAAGAAATTGACTGATGAAGGAAAAACACCCTCTGGTTCCATAAGGTAAATTACAATTTCAGTTCAATACCTTCAATTTTTTTTAGAAGTAAATAAAATTTTGGTATATATTAAATACTTGAAACTTTTGATGATAGGTTGATTGACACGTCAAAGGAAACAAAAGCAAGGCTTGCCAAATGTGGCCAGCATAGGCTAGGCCAGGGTGGCTACTTGAAGTTGCAGCCACGAATTGCAAGTACCTAAATATATTATTTGTATTGCCTTAAAACTTTTAGGTAATTGCAACGAATAACATTAAAAATACATACTCTTATGCAATGCAGGGTGACGAGTTTGGTACTTAAACCATGGAGGAAGACCTTCAACTTGGTTGCAAATATGGCTACAAAGTTGTAGTTGAACACAAAAAAAGCTTGGGGCAGATACCAAGAACCACTTTGTAGGATAAGGTAAATACAATTCAATCCAAATTAAACTTTATTATTAATATAACACAGTCATGTTGGATATTATTAATATTTACAACTTTGTTTTAATCAGGGGAGCAACATTGTCAACGCACGCACTAGTATTGGAGAGCAGTGCATTGATAACAGTTTGAAACCAGAAGATGGTTCTCCCATGCAATCCCAATTTTCCATGGGGGTGCATCCCCATGATGGTGCTACGACCAAGCTGGCACATGATGGTAATATGACTATATTTTAATCATATACTTAATAACTTCGTAGTTATACATTTTTTACTTCTATTTTTTTTAACTTATACATTTATGATTCTCCATATAAAGTTTGTGGTATTAATGGAAGAGAATGTTGTACTTGAGGCTCATACATTTGAAGAGGATAACGTGGGGGAAACCATTCCAACAGTGTCAACCAATGCACTAGGTAAATAATGGCATTGCAAGTGTTTTTTTAGTATTACTGAACTATTTCAATGATATTTAAAAACTGGCCATTTAAATTTTGTATTTTTTTTATTTTGTAGGTGATGCCTCCATTACATCGTGAGTACCCCATGACTAGGCATTCTATGCGTGAGATGATGCAATCACAATCAGAGTTTGAAGAGCACCCAGAGAACGAAGACATAGATATTGATGAAATGATTAGGAACTGTAGAGCTAAGAATAAGAGGCCGACTAAAAGTATTAAATGAAGATGTACATGAATATTTTAATAACTATTTAATATAAAATCTATTTTTACCATATTCCTCTCACTCCAAATGGATCAAGGAAACATTTTATTTCATTGTAAACAGTTGTGAATATTGGTATGTATATATGTTTTTTTTTGTTGTAAATATTTCAATAGATTTATATGCCGAGTCTTGGGGAATTGAGAGTGATGTGAGGGGGGGGAGGGGCCATAAGAGCTTCCTCCTTCACATGGTTTCCCTTATCAGTAGCGAATAATTTATTGGCGCTGTCTAATCTTGGAGCAAACCTCCCTTGATCCAATAGAGAAACAACAACGTCAATGTTGACTTTGTTGCTGCTACTTCAAATCAAGGGAGGCAGTTTGATAAAATATTAGGTGCGTCGCTCCAATAAATTATTCTCGAAACCAATAGGAGATCATTCAGGTATGTTCTAACACTCTTGTAAAAATGCATCTTAGAGTAAATAATGCACTACAAATATGACTTGTATTGATTTTTTAGATATTTATGGAGGTTGAATGATTTTGATAGGTACTTTAAGATCTTTCTCCATCGATTGAGGGAATATAAAGACTAACATAGGGCCATACAACTGAAGAGAAACACGCAGGAACAACCATTCCAACTGTATTGTCGACCAGTTCATCAGATCAGGTGTGATTTCTCCTTTCAGCATAGTTTATATAGCCATCAATTCGAGTTATGTTTAATGTTTTGTGAATTGTTATGTTCAATTTCTAAATTGAAAAATCGCCATTTAGGTATGTATAATATTTTGATTATGTCCTTTAGATATTATCGATCTGTCAGTGTAGGTTTATAGTTAACCAATGGATAAATCTAACATGAATGTATGGATAAATTCTAACATGAATGTATGGCTCTGAACATGCCGCCAAAAATGGTAGTTTCTTTCTATCATTTTCATGCCTTTTTAGCCTCTTAGAAGGGTTTTTAGAAGACTCCTCTATGAATTTCCCTTCCTTTATGTCTCCTGCTTGAGTTTTACCTTGCATTTTTCATATGTAATTTCACAATGAAAACTTGGTATTGACTTATTGGTACCCTAACATGACTCCCCTTAGTGATTTATGGGATTCCTCATTTTTTTCCTACAATCCATGACCGAACTAAATCTTGGTTCCATTGCTTGACCATCCCTCTATCTCGATCCTTTAGTTCCTTGGATCTTAGAACTATTGCAATTATTTCCTAAAAATTTCCTCAAACTTACACTTTAACCATTCAAACAAGACAAGAACGAATCCAAACAAACAAACAAGCCAATAACATGTCATTAATTCAATGTTGAGTTTGAGTAGTTCCACCATTTTCCATTGATTAACAATAGGCTTGGTGTTATTATTTGTATATGAGGAAGGTTTCCATATTTGATAGAATGTAATTTATTAGCTAGACATTTCTCAATAACGCATTTACATGAGATAGGGTACTATTTGAAAAATCTGTATGACTCCTTAGGATCCGGTGCATTCATTATTAAAAAAATCATAGAGTTTGTTTTTTGTCGAGACATTGGGATGTGAATGAATTGATAATTTACTAATTAAATCATTTTTTAATTCATTTTCCTCCTATTCCAAGGTCACAAAGGTCCTTACATGTGTGCTAAATCACGTTTATTTTGATTTTGAGTTAGCAAAAGTCATGGATAAAATTTAACTTAATGCTTATTAGG